>JBBMFX010084280.1:0-10158 GCA_037832545.1 Rhabdalestes septentrionalis
ACACACACACACACACACACACACACACACACACACACACACACACACACACACACACACACACACAAACACAGACTCAATTAAGCCTGGAAGAAGGAATCAGCTGTTACAAAAAATGTTTTAAAATGGCAAGAGCAGCAGCTTGTTCGAAGTGGAGAAAAATAACTTAATTACTCAGAGCTCGTGAACTGGCAGTTTGGCACTCCGTGTCCTGCATTCAAACCTGAAGAACTGGATGTGCTGTGTTTCTTGGTAAAAATAGCCCCTGGTGTTTAATTTATAGCAAATGATGCTATTATACATAAATTATGCATTTAAATTGCAAATTGCACTGTTACATTTATTCCTGAAATCTTTCAGCACTAGCTTAGCCTACCTAGTTTTCTTATTACAGGGTGAAAGAGAGAGAGATCCTTTCTATAGGGAAAAATACAAATATTTTGTACAGTTTTACTGTCCCTTTCCATTGCTGGCAATGCAGAGCTCATCGGATGACTTCTTGGTGGCCCAAGTGTTTCAAGAGCCAAGCCAAAAATGCAGTGCATGCTGGCCACACACTGCTTTTAGCTCGTCAGAGTGCATCATTCTGCACTCATCCATATTACTGTTTGCATAGAGTAGGGCTGAGTTGTGTGTATGTGTAAAATAGAGAGAGAGTGATAAAAGAAAGATTATTTCAAACTCTTTTGTGCACAAGCCGTGTTCTTTCACCTTACATATGTAGGGAAAGATTGAGCAGGAACAGAGGAGCCAGATGAAGACAAATTGCTAATTGGTTCCTGATGTGTGGTTGGCTGGCTTTCAGAGCGCGTCTTAAAGGAGCATTCCAGGTTTTTTGACACAGGGCTCCTAGCCATGAAGGCCATTTGGGTGGACTTCTCCAGCGTTCTGAGCCAGAGTTAACCCCGCAGGCAAAACAACCTAGCGCAGAATTAGTGGTAATATGACTTGGGCGAAGGAAATGAGTGCCTTCCTGAAGCAAAAATGTCTTTACCACAGGATTATAAAAGTCCACTAACTGTAAACAGTGGTAAACAGCAATGGGAACTGAAGAACATGTATGATTTGTGAGTTCCTGGACATCGTGGTTTGAGCAAAATGCATCTGCAGAGTTGGAAATTTGGTCGTTACAAGAAAAAAAATGGTCCTGCTGAAAGCTTGAATATTTACTTAGATTTCTCATGCGACAACTTGCTTAAAGAACTGCATTCTATGTGTACAGATATGCGTGGGTGGTGTGTGTGTATGTGTGTGTGTGTGTGTGTGTGTGTGTATGTGTGTTTTGGTTTCTTTTCCTATTTTGACCACAAAGCTTATGATCCTTTCCACAAAACACTGGCTTGAATCAGCATCACTTTTGTTCCTACGAAAGAAGAAGGATCTAATCGGCAAAAAAATAGAGCAGTTCTTTGTTCCTGCCTTTTTATTGTTCCTCTTAAATACCAACCAGTTGGAACATATTGTGTTACACTGCAGCTCTGTTGTCGTGCACTAAGCAAAAAACGTTCAAGTTTCTCTGCTTCCACCGCTACCTCTACTGATTGAACATAAATCTCCTATTACAAGGCTCACTGCCAGTTGCACTGGGTTTAACATTGGCATTACACGCCTGTTTTAATAGTGGGGAAAGATTTCTTCATGACCTGCTGTACGTTTTGTTTTTTTTTTAACTCGGGCTTGCATGTGCTTGTCCTCTTTCTGTCGTTTGGTTGTGATGCAACTAGCCTACATGAGGCATGAGTGATATCATGCTGGTATTCTTTTTGCCTTTTCTGCTGCAGGCAAAGTAAGAAGAGGGTTTTTTTTCTTTTGGGAAAAGATGAGATAAATGCCTGCCAGACAGAGTGGCTGCGATATTTGAGCAGAGTCCTTAGACAAGGGGTTCTCAATAATTTTTGTTCACACACACACTAACAAAAAAAACCTGGCCTGCTACTTAAATTGGCCTAATAATTAAATTGTGCTTGAGGTTCTCACTTTTCACTGTGTAAAAATAAGGCTGGTAAACAAATGACTATGCTCCATCACAGTTGCATGCTTGATACTGCCACTCTCAAGTCATGCTCAACCATAAGCTGAGATCTGTACTTTGTTTTCAAGGGAGCAACAGATGAAAAGCCTATCTCACAGAGATAGGATGTGGCAAAGGGAAGAAGAAGGTCCACTGCTCTCTGCCCAATGACTGGATACTCCCTTTCCACCTCAAGCCAGAACTGACTGTGTGTCACAAATATAAATCTTAGCTTCAGGGTGGAGTCAGAGGTCATCTCAATCAGTTGCTCCTCTTCAACTGAGCTAAAATCAGCTGGTGCTGCAGAAAGAAAACATAGGCTACTTTATCATTGCATATTAAGCACAAATCTGTTTGACAACAGTCTACTACAATTAGTAGGTATTCCATGTAGCCTACAATATAAGAGAATAATCAACAAAATAAAATATCAAAACACCTACCTGCTACCTGCTGGACTCAACCCAGTCATACTGAGCAGCAGCACTATGTGAAAAGTATTTCTGAAACAAATCCTCTCAATGCAGTGATGTGCTGTTGTATGCAATATATCACTGTGGCAGCTCTGGAATCCATGGTTTCAGCGACTCCTGTCAGATTCTCAAAGACATCAGTATTACTTTGATCGAGGCACCTCCCCATACCTCAAGCTTTCGGATGAATGCAGTGATCTTGTCTGCCAGGTGAGGAAGGTGCCTGTCTTTGCCTTGAAGCTGAAGATTTAATTCATTCAGCTTAGCAAGCACATCACTGAGATAAGCCAGTTTAATCAGAAATAGTTCATCACTAAATTTGCCCGCTGCCTCATACATGCGCTCATCCTCCAAAAACACCCAAATCTTCGTTCTGAGCTCAAAGCCACATGACAGCACCTTGCCACAGGAGAGCCACCTGGCTTCAGTGTAAAACAGCACAGCTGTATGATCAGCTCCCATCTCCTCACAAAGAGCAGAGAACAGTCGCGCTTTGAGCTGTCAAAACCTCGCTTAATTCGGGGCTGAGCTGCCTGGAAGCCAGCGCTTCCTGATGGATGATGCAGTGCATCCATTGTGCGCCCGGCGCAGCCCTCTTGATTAATGCCTGCAGTCCTTTCTTTTTCCCTGCCATGGTCTGTGCACCATCGGAGCAAAACCACACACAATTTCCCCATTTTAAACCATGTTCTCTAAAGTAGCCATCAATGTTTTTAAACAGCTCCTCAGCCGTGGCTCTTGTGTGCACATACTTGCAAAAGAGCAAATCTTCGCTCAGTGCTTCTGAATCTACATAGCGCACATATGAAATGAGACTGTGCTTCGTCCATTTGTAGTGAAAAATGATACTCTCTCAGTTTTCCAGTGAGCTGTTCTTCAATGTCAATGGAAATGTCACAAAAATCGTCTCATCATGCTATAATGAATCCATTGTGAGTGGGTGCTCTTTTGTTGAGTAAACTTTAATAAATACAGAAATAAAAATGCTAATTTTATTCCGATTCCTCACGCCCCACCTGCAGTACCACCACCCCCAACTATTGGGGCGCACCCCACACTTTGAAAAACGCTGCGCTAAGCTGTGATGGGCTTCTTCTCATTGGTGAGTGTATGGATGGTTGTTTGCCACCATCTGTTTTAAAAGTTTCAAAGACATGTGTTTCAGTCATACTGCAAGATATCATTGATAAGAAAGACTTATTATGTCTTTGATCAATGTGTTTAATCTGAAGAAATTCTTTTTACATTTTTTAAAATTTATTTTATAATATAGTTCCTAATTTGCTTACAGATCTACTACTCATTATACGCATGTCTTCTTTTGTTGTTCAAATAAATAGATTCTGTTGTATCCTAACCTCCCACATTATTTTTATGTGCTTTTTCATGACAGACTTTCTAAAAACAGCTTAAAATACACCCTTCAGTGCGGGATCTTTTGGTGGTAAAACAAGAATAAAAGAAGCTGTGTTAAATGAAACAAGAGATTGTTGTCCAACAAGCAGGTCTCTGAACGGCGGTCCTATGAAACTGTGTTCAAAACATTTGAGCTGGAGTGTTACTGCCTGTGTATGTAGATGGCCATACTATCCATGGGTCCGGAATCAGGGGTCTTTTCAGGGGCCTTTTCCGAATGGAAAAGAAAAACGGCTTCAGTATTGTGAAAACTCATTTAAATTCTGCCACTAAAAACATTGTTAGCAATGTACTAAATAATGTTATACATGCCCGTTACAACGAAAACGTTCAGGATGGCTCTGGAATGTTGGTGATGCAACATAGATTGGTGAAAGGCCCTCTGGTGTGAGACGCACACGGCGTCTGAAAGAGTGTAAATAGTAATATTTTGCTGATTCCAGTTAAAATGTTTGTACATTCTGTAGGGCACTAACTTCATCTTCAGTCGACGTTTGTTGGTATCAGCACTAAAAGGATGGTTTTATATGTTTAAAAAATACCCTGTAATTACGTCGCTCTCGATTGTTCTGCTGAATGCATTAAATGCCTTAAAAGTGGCGGCAACTAACATTAATATTAAGCTCAATACACAATGGCAGATGGCAATCCAGCATTTTGGCTTCATAATGGCTTTCATTTAAGTTTACCTTTAAATTTTTAAAGGGTAATTAAGTTTAGTGTAAAATCAAATTAGTGTTTTGGGATCATATTTAGCATTTACCCGGTGCTCTTGGTACGTAAACCTGCTCATCATGAATAAAGTAGAATGTAACGCTAGTTACAAATATCATGTAATATAGCATTTGTACTCCATACTAGTTGGCAGACACGTAGTAACTTGCTTCGATATGAGACCAAAAATGCTTCATGTTTCGAGTAAACGGCAGTGGAACCGAAGCTTCCAGCAGCCAAATAGTGCAGTTCAGTTCATAGCGTGCGAGTAAGCCTTTGAAATTTGTGAGAGAAAGCGCCAAATGGCCATGCATGCCGAGGGTGTTCAGGAAGCACAAGTGTTTTTCAACTCTTTGGCCAACAGAATGTGTGTGGCTGTGGTGACCTTGGTCGTGGTGTCTGTAGGAGAAAGGGGACTGGAAGTAGCCATAGCAATTCCTCTTTCCACCCAGGCTCCAAAGGGGTGGGAGTCTGCGCTACAGGTGACCGTGCTGTGTGTGAAAGAGCTGGGAGACGTAGGAGAGGCAGCAGGGTGATCTGGGTCTGAATAGGGCTGAAAATAGCAATGATGATGGTGGTTGGATTTATTTGAGAAACAAGGAAGTGTATCAGGACTGGATCAGATGCTTTGATGAGCCTGTTGATGCATAAACTTCACAATGATGTCATAATATTAAAATTATTTGTACCCCACAAAATGTACAATAAGTCTCTATTTTAACCCCTTTTAAGTAATAAGCTTTTAAAATATTGACGTCAAAATCCAGTTTATTTTTAACCCTGGCACTTCAAGAGTTAAGTCATTGAATTTGCATATTAGAAATGACTGCGTAAAATGCGTTTCCACCTGCAGGGGAGGGTGCAACCTGCTAGGCAACAGTTGCTTCACTGACATTAGTTTATGCAGAGTGGCATGTCTTGAGTATTATGGACAAAACTGCTTGAGAATCCCTCCTGTAGACGCCGCAGTTGTTATGGATATTCGTCTTTCTGTTGAGGATATGCATAGTCTGAATAAATGTCCATTTCTCAGGCCTCATGTCTAGATTATTCTGACACTAATATGTATATTTTGTTGGAAGATAATTTAGTATTACATGAATCCTTTGCAGTATTCTAACTTAAAGCCTTGGTTTTCTTTAAGCTTCCAACAACAAAGGGCAGACAGACTGCTTAAATACATCACAACCAAGTACTGCACTTTTCATTTATAGTATCATAGTATCTACAGCATCATCACTCTTGTTGAGAATGTCTTCTTATTGGGCTAAAATACCTAAAATCAGTAAATTAGTGAGGAACACAGAGCAAGATATCCTCAATGAGTACAATTTGATCACCTCCAATAGACTAGACATTGTCTGAGTTCTCCCTAAACAGTCCACAAATTGTCAATATCCAGAGTGCAAATATCTACTCCAAAACATCAGAGTTGTCACTGGATATTAATTTTGAAAGTGGAGCTGAGGCTGATGAAATTGAATCTAGCAGAGAAAGTGATAATGACAATGATGAGCCTAATGAGGACTTATAATGAGGAAAATATTGGGCAACATATTATTCTGTGTCTTTGGTAGCACTGTTTGCATTGATGTCCATATTGAAGATATTTCACCCCACGTTTCCAAAAGATGGAAGGAACACAAGTACTTGTGTCTACCCCAAAAATGAAAGGGGGAAAGTATTATCATTTTGGGTTGGTGAAAGGAATACTTTCACGATTGGCTTGTTTGAGATTACCAGCAACTCTAACTACTCTGACTTTACAGTTTAATATAGATGGCTTACCCTTATTTAAAAGTTGCAAACTTCAGTTTTGGCCCATACTTGCATGTGATTACACCAAGTCTCCATTTGTTGTTGGGATCTTTTGTGGTATAAGCAAGCCGAAGAGTGTTTTTGAATATCTACATCAGTTTGTAGGCGATCTTAAGACTATACTTTCTAATGGTATTATTCATAATGGCAGGAAATTTAAAGTACAGGTCTCTTCCTTTATTTGTGATGCTCCAGCTAGAGCTTTCATTAAACAGACTAAGGCATATAATGGATATTCAGGGTGTGACAAATGTTTTCAGGTGCGTGTGTGGAGGAAGTAAATGACATATCCTGAAACAAATGTGAGACTCCAGACAGACTCAAGTTTCACCGATATGGACGATGAGGAACATCACCTTGTGGACACACTTAGCCCTTTGTCTGGTGTTGTTAAAATGGTTTCAATGTTCCAACTTGATTACATGCATCTCAGTTGTCTTGGAGTAACAAGGAAACTACTGAACATGTGGTTAAAGGGCAAAAAATCTGTAGCAACCATTTCAGGAAAACTGCAAATGCTACGTTCCAGCATGCCTTGTGAGGTAAATCGTAAACCAAGGGGCCTGTCGGAGATAGATCGTTGGAAAGCCACTGAACTGGGATCTTTTATGTTATATTGGGGTCCTGTTGTTTTGAGGAATTACCTTCCCTGTGAGATGTAAAATAACTTCATGTTGTTTTCTGTTGGCATGTACCTGTTGCTGTCACCTGGTGGTTTCTTTTGTGGAACACTTTGGGCAGCTGCATGGAAAGGATGAGATTGTGTTTAATGTACACCAGCTTATTCGTTTAGCTGATGAATACCGGCACTTTGGTCCATTAGATAATATTTTGAAAACTATATTGGGCAAAGTAAGCATCTTTTGCACAAGCCTCATCAGCCTTTACAGCAGGTAGTCAAAAGGTTGTCAGAAAATCCACATGTTGTACCACATCCCAGAAATGGTCCATTGTTACACAACATCCACACTGATGGACCTGTTCCCCCACAGTTTAATTCATCACAACAGTACAGGAAGGTCTCCACTAATAGGTTTACATTGTCCACAAAGAAGGGAAACTGTTGTATTGAAGTGGCAGGTGGATTTGCATTGGTGGATAATATAGTCCAGTCAGAAGACATGTATGTAATTTACAGAAAGTTTAGACATAGATAGTCATACTACATGTTTCCCCGCGAGTCATCGTACATTGGTATATATGAAGTCAGTGGGCTAGAGGACAATATTGTTGTAGATAAACTTTGCCATATCAATCGCAAATGTCTTATCTTTCCAAATGGGTAGAGTGCAGTAGCAATACCACTTCTTCCTTTGTAGTAGGTAGTGTATAGTGATGTGCAAAGGATGGGCAGAGAGTGGTGGGAAAGTAATTCTTTACATTTTAACCCATAGAAAATATATTAGACACAAGATAGGAGATTCGGTAGTGCTGTGGTCAGTTAGTTGTTCAGTTCCCAAAAGGCAGCACAGCAGTAGTTCTTCAGAACTGGTTGAAGGCAAAAGAGAATTCATTGTTATGGCCCCCCCAAAACATCAAATTGTCAAAAGCTCTTTCGAACCAGATCATAATTGGATCTTGTATGAGGATGTCCGCCTCCTAAATACCTGTCGTGAGTATACAGAGCAACACGCATCTCTACGTATTATTTTAGTAATACATACAATAATAGGTTTTATTTTCCCTCTGCTTTCTCCCAGAGAGCTTTGAAGAAGCTAAAAGATGAGAGAGCAATTACAACTCAACAATGTGTGTGACCTCTGATATAGAATCTGAAGATGAAGGAGAAATTCGTAAAAAAAAAAAGAAAATCCAGTTAAAATTTTTTGTATGGACTTTGGCTAATACATTTTGTCTGAAATTAATACATTATTACAAAATCCAGATTCAAAATCCATTATTATAATATTACATTTATTCTTTAGGCCAAATCCTTGGTTTATACAGTCAGACTCCGATGAGCCGTCAAGTGGTTGCGTTAAAAGAAAGAAAATACTTACGAAACCACCTAATGTTGGCTTTCCAGGTATATAGTGGTATTGCAACACATTTATTTATAGAGTGTAATACACGCCTACACATTGTAATGATATCCTGTCCATTAACCACACAACAACTTCCAATATTTTGGTCAACTATACCTTAACATTGTGCCTGCAAAAACTGAGAATTTTACTTCTTGACACATAGATACACTTGTACAGGTTTATTTTCAAATTAAATGCTTGAATAACCATGCACAATTTCAATTATTTCAATAGAGTTGGCAAAAATACATTAAAAAAAACAAACAAAAAAAGAAATGCAAATAAAATCAGCTTGATTTGCAGACAGTTTGCAGTATTCAGCTCTTACCCCTGCTGCTTTTCCTATTTTAGGCTCGTTTAATGCAGTTTTCAGACCCAAGAGAGAAAATAAGTTAACTCACGGGTTTCCCTAATGTTTGTTTGAGGAGCTACTTTCCCCTGTGCTTGCAACAGAGGACATGTTATCTACTTATATCAAAACATGTATACATTTCAGATGCATCACCAAGATCTGTCGAAGCCTACCGCTACACTGTATTTACAATTTCTGGTGCTTGTTTTTCATTGCCTCTTTTTAGATCTGTTTGGCACCTACAAGCAACTAACTCATCAAGGTCATAATGGTGAGTAACCAAAACTCATTCCGAGTATTTGGATAACATGATGCATTGAGTGGAATGCTTTAAACTCTCCAATTTTAATGCAATCGTACACTATTTTTATGTCTATATTTTGTTAAATAATTTAGGATTGATGACCTTAGTATGTTGAGGACAAACAGTATGTCAATAATTTAAATAGTTTGAGCAGGGTTTGAGTACCACCAGCTGGAACCCCCACAGCAAGCAAGCTCTGGTATAACACTACTAGTTTTTTGCTCAGAACCCTAGGCTGTGCTCTGTTTGGAGCGTGTTTGACATTTTGGCCAGAAATTCATATAGCAAAGGTGGAATAGACACCAATTCAGACATGTCATTACCTGTAACTCCCAAATCAAGTTATAACTTTATAATCTAGCACAAATGTCACTGAGATACACCCCCTTTGTCCCCTCCTCTTTAATTTATTTAAAACAAAATGCATATCCAATAAATGCTTTGTCAAAGAGTTACAGTATTTGTTCTCTGTACCTCTAGACTTCTTTGGGGGCATCTATCTCCAGTATGATCAAATGCCATCAGTGTCTGATAAATGCAGTAATGGTAAGTGAACAAAACCACCATATTCACATTAACTAACCAATGTGACAAAAACTTAAAATTCACTTTGGACATCGATGCGCTGACTAATTTTGTCACGGACCACTTAGTTCTAGAAATTTTGACATTACTTTTTGCTAATGTGATCAGTGGCTTTTCATTTGAAACTAAGGTGCTTGATTGTTTGTATTTTGTAGATACACAGATGCAATGCCAAGGCAGAGACAACATGCGTCTTTTGAAAGGTAAGTTGAAAAAAATAAGGTCATTCTGCAGTAGTAGTTTGCAAGTTATTTTAATTTCAGACTTATAGGCTTGGGCGGTAATACGGTAATATGGTATACCGCGGGATCTAAAAATAACAACGGTTTCCGGTTCAATACCGTTATACCATCGTAAAAACAATACACTCCTTCCATTGGGAAGCCGAATGACTGTCCGACCCACGAATGGCATGAGAAGCCTGCATTAACTCTGTGTGGTATTGACCAATCGGCGAT
>JBBMFX010084309.1:0-10158 GCA_037832545.1 Rhabdalestes septentrionalis
ACTCATGGTGTGATATGAGCTGATTAATTACATGCATGCAATCAAGACAACTAATTATAAGCGTCGATTTTGTAACGAGCACCTCCACTGGTACTAGTTGATGATAAAAGTCTGGCTAGAATTTTTGTTCCAACTTAAGTGATGACACAGATCTTGAACCTGCACGGGTGTCCTCAATTAAGTCGAAAGGGAAAGTTATTTTTCTCATCACAATGAGAATCAAACTTCAGCCTGCTCATCGTTACGTAAGTGTTTAGACACTGAATTGCGAGGGATTAACCGGATCTTAAGGCAACTAACTTAAAGCATATTACTCGATCATGACTTCAACATACATCAAATGTAATGTTTAATACAAAAATAGTCACGTTTTTGTTCAAAGTAATGCCTGTGTATTCGCCATCCCTCTTCACGTTCGACTGTTGTACAAGTCCCTACCCATACTCGCCACCGATTGGCTAAGCTCCCGATCAATCACATAATTTCGCACTATTATTGGCAGGAAGAACTGTCAGTCAACGCAGCCGTGTTTACAGTGACATGTCCCACCCACCTGTGTGTGTTTATGGCTTTATTTTCACCGCCGCCGCGACGAAATGAACAATTATTTGTTGGTTTTGACGAAGCAAAATATCCGTCACGCTTCGAGACCAAACGGAGAAATCATTTCGGTACAAAAAAGCTCCAGAAATCAGCTTTGCAGCCGACCAGAGAGACTCCAGACTGGGTTTTGATCTCCAGCTCCTCTCTCAGCTCTCCTCCTCACAAGCCCCGCCCCCGAGCGCCTTTTAGTTTTTCATTATTTTTTTAATTTTTTTAAATAGAAAGGTGCTAGTGACCACACAAAAATAGATGTATATTAATTTTTACATGTTTTGAGAAGTATATAAGTAAAAAAAAGTATAAAAAGAGGCGTTATCCTCATAAGCCACGCCCCCCGAGCTCTTATGATTGTTATTGTAATCATTTCTAATTTTATTTTATTTAATAAATAATGCTGTTATCCGCCCAAAAACAACTATATGATTTTTTAAAAGGGGTTTTTAAAAGTATATTTACTCCAAATATATCGAAACTGAAATATATAAATAAATAACTGACAATAAAGAAATGTCGTCGTCCAGTTTGACGTTTCTTGTTTTGGATGGAAGTGACGCATTGGTTTCCTATGAATAGCACTTTCGATTTACTGTTTAAAAAGTAATATAAAACGGACGTAACCACTTACGTCAGAAAAACTGAAACGTACAAAAATAACAGAAATCATCTTTCATTTAAGGTTTGTTAAGTTGGCATACATTTAAGAGCGTCGATAAACTGTTTTAACAGATGTTTCCTATGTAACTGTAAAGGAAGTCGTTTTTTGCGAATGTGCGGATGGGAAATAATTACTGTTGCCATGCACGTCCGCTTGGAGACTAACCAAAACAAAAACGTTTTAAAATTGTAAAAAATACGTTTTAAAAATTGCGAAATGGAGATCTTATACGGTTAATATTAATAATATACATATATATATTTATATTCACTCCGGGAAGGAGGCAAGCACAGCTGCACTGCTGTTGAAGGACACGGTAAGGATGAAATAACTTTAAATATTTATTTGCAACCTCAATTCAGACCACAAATCTCTGGGATTGCAAAATATTTACTATTTTTGCAAGTTAAAGTTTGTTTGCTTTCGTATTTCATTGTCATATTTGCATGGGCGGGTGCCGGAAACAGAGTAATCTTGGAGCTTTTTGAGATAAGTGATGTCTTTGCAGATAAAGTGCATGTTTCTGGTCATCTGAATATCCATAGTCCATCCTGATGTTTTTTTAACGTGAGTTTAAAGACATTCTGTTTATCTAGAGCGGCATTGAGCTTCTGTTCTCTTCTGTGCTGCCAGCATTAGGAAGATGACAGCGATGGCCACAGGTGATCTGAAAGGAAGCCTGAAGAAACTGCAGACCTCACTCAGGTCCCTGAAGTATCCCAGAGAAGTGGACTATAATAGGTATACATTTTTATTAAAATAATGATAATAATGATAATAGCTGCTGCCTTGGTGGATGGATGCACTTGTCAAAAATATACAGAGACCTCCTGTAATACAGAATGTAGGGTCGACTTATATTCTCGTATTCAGTGCAACTGAAGTAGACATACACTTGTAATAAACTACTAACACGCATCAGCAATATGTATTTCCAGATTAAGTGACTTTTACTAGTAGGGGTGGGCAGTGTGCCAAAATGTACAAAGCTTATACTTTAATTATAATTACAATGTTGTTTGCCTTGGTGAACAGATGCACCTCATGTCCAAATGTATGCAGACATATTTTCTGAGTAGCGGTTTCAGCATTATATTAGCCTTTATATGTAAAAATGTTCCAACCACCTTTATGCTTATGCTCAATATGACCCCAGCTATTTAAACCTCCAGTAAATTGTTAAAAGGTTATGTTCTTTTATTGATTGATGACCTAAATATTGCTTAAATAAATCATACAGATAATAAAGCCTCGATGGTGGGAAATATAACTGGACCCCCCATGTCATGTAATCTGTCTGTGGATCTCAAGTTCTTACAGCTGTGATTATGATCTGATACAGCAGAGGGAAGTTTTCTGAAGATTATAACAGTCCATATTACTGCAATTTCCCTCAGTATCATCCAAAAGAGCAAAACAAAGGTTGATATTTCCTACATATTTTATATACAGCTAAAACAGAACACATTTCAAGATGTGTACAGGACATTGAAAGCACATGATCATGAAATGTCAATTATTTATTTAGAGACATTAAACATTTAATGGAATCAAATGGATCCCGAACATAAAAGTTGGGTTAAGGTGCATTTATTTCTTACACAGGTGTTTGGTTGCCCACACCTTGTATCATCTCTTTAGAACTGCATTGGCCTATATGGCACATAGAATTGGCTCAGAAGCATCTACCAATGATCAAGGGGTCTAAGCACCTCCAGTACTGCAGTACTGGATGGTGGAACAGTGGAAATGGAATGAAAAAGGTCCATCCTTTGGGATGAGTTGCAGTGGCTTTGTGACCCAGAACCAATCATCCAACATCAGTATTTTACTTCTCTAACTCTCTCTTGGCTGAATGCAATCAAATCCTTACGGCAATGTCCCAAAATATAATGTAAAGCCTTTTGAAATGTTACTGTTAATGCACTGTTAATGCAGAAAAGTGGGCAACATTTTGTCAACACTGGTTTAGCAGGTGTCTGGAAACTTTTGGACATGTAATGTACTTGAAATAGTAAAGCCTAAAGTGTGGGAAACACTGATCTTAAATTAGTGGTCTTATTCTAAAATGACTGATAAATGTGGGCCTTGTTCTCCAGCCCTGAAACTTTCTACATGTAAAAAAGGTTATTGTGTAAATGCAACTGCTGTCCCACATACAATGTAATAAGTTTTATTTGATCAACAAAACAAGAACCAAGAACTGCAGTGCTGCTCAGTGCCTACAGATATGTTGCAAACCTTCCAGACTGACATACCATAAGTATGATTACTGCACAGAAATGATACAACAAATAGATAATACAGCAGTCTAACAGTAAAGTGTGAAAGGGATGTAAATCTTTGATGGTAAAATGGACAATACAGCAGTGTAATAGTGAAGTCTGAAAGGTATGTAAACTTTCAGAATGAATAATAGTGCCTTCTGCTTGTATTAATGCGTAACACTGTGTAGGAGACAGTTTGCAGTATTGAACCACATTAAGTGAGTTTAAAAGCTTATAAAATCGAGTAACAGGACAAAACTGTGCCTGTAGTGGCAGTAAGCAATAAACAGGAGGTAAAGTACAGGTGCTGTTGAAAGTCCAGAGTATAGTATGTGAGATATTTAAGGTATAAAATGAGATACTTCTGTGGAATGTACAGGTTAACCTAGGACTAGCCGTTCTAGAGTTCTGATGGCCTGTGGTATGAAAGTGTTGCTAATTCTTGCAGGACACATGAACCAAAACGTAATTATAAATACAACAATTATGAGTTCCACATAACATGACTGTCCGTTTTCACTGTGGAATTAACTGTGTATTAAACTGTATTGGTTATTATGGACTGTTCTTAATGGGATAAAGCCTGACTTACATTATTGATTCCTGCCCACTCTTGTCTTCATGGTTACTTGATTTTTCATGACGTCTGGCTGGCAGAGACCATGTGTGAATGATTCCTGTTCCCAAAATATCAGGGCTTATTCTATTTCGGTGTGCAAGTTTTTCCCAAGGGCATGTCCAATCAGAATCAGAATCAGAAAACTTTATTTATCCCGAATGAAATTGTTTGTGGTGACCGCCACATCACACAGACACAGACACGAGACACCAGAATAATGTAAATTAAGAATAAGATAACGTACTATACTAGGATAAATAAATAAAGTCTAATACAAGTCTAATTAAAAATAAACCCAGAAAAATTAAATAAAATCTGAAAGAAAATTTAGATTTGCTGAAAGAAAGAAATGTATAGAGACATTGCACATGTTAGAATAGCCATCTAGAGTACAGTATTGATATTGCACATAACATTGTGATGTGATGCATTGATTAATGCCATGAGGAGGACAGTATTGCACATGATATTTGAGACCTCAAATATTGAGACCTCAGTTTTTAATTAAACAAATAATAAGAAAGTAGCAGCAACATATTACCGGTATTGTGTCGGTGTGTGACTGAGGGAGGAGTTGTCGAGTCTTATGGCAGTCGGAAGGAAAGACTTTCGGTGGTGTTCAGTGGAGCACCTTAAGCTGGTCAGTCTGTGGCTAAAGGTACTCCCCCTGTGGATCACCACACTGTGGAGTGGGTGGTCTCCATTGTCCGTCATGGCCAAGTGACCCTACGGCCTAAAAATCGTGTTCAGACTAATAAAAGTGATTCAAAATTGGTTCAGAGCTAACCAAGCTTAGAATATTATGCAGGTTCGACTCATTTTTAGATATACAGTGTAATTTTACATCACACACTTACTATTTTAGCAAATTACTAACATGCATCTGTTCAGCAGCATACGTTTCCAGAAAGATTGTCTTACTGGTAGATGGGGACAATATGCCGAATATACTATTTCACGGTTCCAAAAGCGGTTTGGAACCTACAAAAAAGAACTGGCTCATTAAAATGCTATCAGGGTTACAAATACATAATTTTTTCTGCGTTTCCCTCGCAGTAAACTGCTGCACTGAATCCAGTTAAACATGGTGAGTTATACTCTGTTTGTAATGTAGCCCACAGGTGGTCTGTGTGGTTTAAGTGACATAATGTGATGTTTCTTATTAAGGTAATGGTAAGTGCCGTCATATTACCCACCCTTACCTATCGGTGCTCATTTATTCTTCCTACAGTTTGAAATTAGTGCGTTAAAAACACAAGCTCCTTTACATAAGACTGGAAACTAGACTAAACTGTCGAAAGCAAATTGTGGAAAAATCATTTCACAGTCTGGATGAGTGTATACAGAGCACAGATTGGAATCAAGCATTTTCAGAAAGTGTTGCTAATGCTGATTTTTAATAAAACTGCTTTAGTATAACATGTAAACAATATTTGTTTTACACACATTATTCTGTATTCATATTAGAAGTAATATCAAAGCAATTGACAGAAAACAAAGTAAAATGCCTATAAATAGTTCACTCCCCATAGTTCAAGGGTTGGGATGTTAACAGAGTTATTCTGAGGGGGTTTAGTCTGAAATCTCCATTGTGGAGAAACTGACAGCCTCAGATTTTTTTTTTACAGTGGTAGTGAATGGAACCAGATGTCACCAACACAATCACTGCTGTTTTATTTACTATCGACCCCCAGCAAACCTATATATGTGAGTGTTAATATGGAATGTTGTTTATAGTAGGGCTGGGCAATTAATCGAAAAATATCGAAATCGACATTCAGAACCTATAATCGATCAAAAATTTCCAGGTCAATTATTTCAATTACTTTCCCTTTAAAAACACTACTCAGTATGGAGTCACTATTTTTAATAAAACATTGAAAATACTTTCTTTTGTTTCCAAAAGTGCAAGTTATTTATGATACTTTTTTATAAGAACAAAGTGACTGTTCATTTTAGGCAGTGAACTATGAAGGCAAAATAAATAGATAAATACATATAATAATCGTTCATTAAAATTAAAATGTTAAATGTTCAATTAATCGAGATTTTGATTTTAGGCCAAATCGCACAGCCCTAGTTTATAGTATAAATGTGGCAAATTTGAAGTTTTCAGTTTTCTTTTCTTTCGATTTCTAGTTTTCTTTGGAGACCATTTCTTTGGGAATACTCTGCATGTATCACTGCACTATTGATATCTCTAAAATTGATTTTGGTCAAAAGTATAAAAAATAATGTCTAAGGCTTCAGTCAGCCTTGTCATAACCATTTGATACAGTAACTTTCTGTCAGGCAGCTTTTAGAGGCTTTCAACTCTACAGACATCTGGTTCCTGTCACAACAAACAGTTCTGACTTGTTAAGTTTCTCTAGAATGTAGCATTTCACAGCGGACCACAATGAGTTTGTTTACCTTTTAAACCTTTAATTGTGTAGATGTTCTGTAAAAATGGTGGATCAAACATTTCTGTTTCATAAAAAAACTGCTTTTCTCATATTACAACTGCTGAATTTTTTTATTTGTTTAGTAAGGTGCTATAAATGGGATTAATTTAATTCAAAACAACAACTGACCGCATCACTGAATAGGTTCTTCAAGAGCTGCCATCTGTGAGCAGGTAGATCTGCCTGCTGAATTCTATTACTGTCTGAAGACCGGTGAATACCTCGTCCCAGAAGCAAGACAATAACAGAAAATAAACGCAGAGTCCGGCTGGTCTAAACGTGTAATTTCGTAATGTGAAAAATGTTGAGACCCTGGGGGAGCCGGGCATCTGGTTGCTCTCTCAGGAAGTCAAATTGACAGCTCCTCTTGATCTCATTTTCATCAGTGATGCGCCGCAGTAAACAGAACCACCTGCTCGGGTCTCAGCAGATATTTGGAATGCCAATATATCCATGGCTGTTTATTCACAACCAGGTTCAATTTAATATGAAACACGTCAGCTGAAGTCGGCACCAGATTTTCAGGAGGTTTTTAGAAAGCCACAAGGTGACACCAGGGTACAGGTTCTTATTTTACAAAATCAAGAATACAATGATTTTTACACACATACACACACAAGCCATAACATTATAAGCAATTTTGCAGAAAATATCCTGTGGCCAAAACAGCTTTGGCCTGTTAAAGGCTCCACAAGATTTCTGAAAGTGCTGTGGCATCTGTACCAGGATGTTACAGCAAATCCTTTAATTCTTATTAGCTGTGAGGTGGTGCACCATAGATCTGAGTAGTTTTTCCAGCATGTCCCCCTTGCTATCAGAGCCATCGCAGACTTTTTCAGCACTTTGTGGTACAGCAGCTCTTCTGTTTACAGACCAGGTTTGTGTGTTTAAGTAGCAGAACAATTGAGTTTGAGAGTTTATCAGAGATCCTCACAGCTGTGATATTCATAATAACACAAATGCCCTATTGCTTTAAATCAGTTCATGAAAACAAGCCACAGATTTTGTGCCAAGGATGCTTTAATACTTCCTCATCTTCTGCCAAAAGAGTAGAGCTTTTGACCTTGCCAATAAAACCGTTCATATTTACCTGAATGTGGTTTTGTTCCTCAAAAGTGACGCATTTCACAGACCGTCCTGATTGTTGATTTTTAATGTTTTAGTTTCCGGCTTACTCCTGTTTAACAAGGCTGCAGTGTGGATTGAAACCTTAATGAAGTTAAGGGGTTTACATTGTTTTGTACAATAAAGTGATTTATTACTTTATATTAAAATAATTTATTTGATTACTAAAATCATGCATCTCAATTAAAATCCCAGGTACATCTCAAGCAATCAGATTGTGCTACTGGAGCTGGAGTATATCTGTCAGTTCTTGTATTCAGTCTTACAGTAGTTTCATCAGAAACCTTGTTTGGTTAGATCAGTCCTACATTAAATTAAACCAGGAGGTGCTATTGGAGTTTCACACAATCCAAACAACAGCTTTTATACAAATAAAGCAAATTTTGATACTTTTTGCTGCTTTCTTGTTTGTTTATATTTATTCTGATGTTAATTTTGCTCAATACCTTTAAACAGTTTGCATAGGTGCTTTTGTACAGCGCTGTGTGTGTGTTTGTGTATGTGTGTATGTGTATGTGCATATTAATGTATAGCATCAGAATGTTGCAGAATCAAAAACAAAACTGAAACCAAGCAATGAGTTAATTTCCTTCTTTTTTCCAGCCTGCATTGTCCAAATGGAGTTATCTGTGATGTGCGCATGTTTTTTTTTCTTTTTCTTTTTTAGGCTGGAGGGCTAAACATCTCGAGTAGTATAAACAGCAAGACTGTGCCGTCGTTTCATGTTCTCTATTTTGGTTCTGCAGTGTCAGGAGCGGAGGGCTCGTCCAGCGCCGCTCCAGACGTGACATTAACCAGCTCCGTCCCAAAGCTGCACATCAGATGCCGGGTTTGAAGTGCAATGCATCAAACACAACATCCTCTCGAGAATACATTTGGATCAGAGACATGGAGGATGATCCAAAAGGATGATTTCAAGCAGGACAACCAGAAGATGGCTAGCAGCCCCCCCGTCCCCCACCCCCACCCCCCCAACATGTGCTTTAGTGCGCTTAACCAGCATCGTCATTTTCTGTCCTCTGTTCCAGGTTGGCCAAGGGAGACCCCTGTTCGTGTTTGCCCATCGTGAGCTATGCCTTCACCTCCTTCTCCCCAGCTGTGGCAGAACACCTGGTGGAGCACGGCATCGAGCTTACAGGGAAGAGTGACCTGAGCTTCATCGAGACAGTTTACAAGGTATGTGTGTTTCACCTCATATGACCTGTCAGGTGCATGACTTTCTAACAGACCTTTACACCAAACAAAGTGATGCACCGATTTCTAGAGTGTTTCCATAAATAATTTTTTTTTATGTGCCCAAAAGTGCCATATATCGTGCTATATTTATATCCATGTGGAAACGATTGAATCATGTAAATTAAGTGCATCATTTTTTTCATTACGGGTCCATAACTGTCATGGAGGCTATTTGTGGGAATAATGTTGTGTTGCATATCTCAATTGCAGTGTACTCGCCGTTCCAGCTGAGTCCTCTTCGAAAATCCATTCAGGATGTGGTTTCTTGGAGTTGTTGCACTGAATCTTTAGCTGGTAATTTTCCATTTTATTGAAGATCAGCAGCAGGCCTCTCTTTTATCAGCAAGCATGTTGTCTTTTACTGTCCGTCACTGACGGCTCATATCCTTTATGGGTCTGCCTTCATGTCATAAGTTCATCAGGAGATCAATCTTCAGTGAGTCCCGGATGCTGATTCAGGGAAGGAAACAACAGTGTTCGTGTTCCTGTAGTGGAACATGCCGACACGGATTATTAACTCGGCTAAAATGACTCCAGTTCCAGTCCAAGGATTTGGGTTGTTCTGGAGATTTACTGAGAAACCTGAACTGTTTCGGCCTTCATGTGTCTATAATATTATATTTGCAGTAACATTTTACTGTAATGGGCCATTTATGAATCTGCATGGCACCTTAGGTTTGCTGTTATAAAGCCACATAAACATATAAAATGTTTTTTATATGTTTATGTCTCAGGCTACTTCTATCAGTTCTGATGTAATCCACACACAGTTTTATGTTGAAAGACTTGTGTTGGTGTCATGTAGTCTTATAAATGACCCTTATGAATATTAAATTACACCCAAATTTCATTTCATATATACTGTCATAAACAATATAGATGATAGTCATGATGTCATGACTGATTGACTTATCTGTCAATTAAGTTGAAGTCAAGTCGACTAGTCGTTTGATGACCGAGTGGAGGAACACAGACGTCCAACACTGAGCAACTTTTATTAAAGTTCTCTGTTACATTAGCCTTCACTGTGTACTGCAGCCAGGGGTCTCACATCTTTAACAGGAAATTAACAAGCAGGTCTGAGTTCTGCTGTTTTTTCTTATAAGTCAGAGGCTTTTCTGTAAAGAAAAATGCCGGTTCTGTTCCTGTACTTTAACTCCGACTTGCAGGTTCTGCAGGTCTCCGTGCAGAACGCCGGTTCTGTTCCTG
>JBBMFX010084319.1:0-10157 GCA_037832545.1 Rhabdalestes septentrionalis
TGTCTCTGTAACTAATGACTGTAAGACTGTCTCTGTAACTAATGACTGTAAGACTGTCTCTGTAACTGATGACTGTATGTTTAGAGAGAACACAAGGACGAGACAAGTGTCTTAATTTGTCATATGGGTGTTTCATTGAGGTATGTGAGGAAATGGGATCAGGGTTTGTTTAAGAGTTGAAGTGATGGTGATGAGGGAGCTGAGACGGGGTATTGTGGTTATTTCTAGGAAAAAGGATTTTTATAGGCTTTAAAAGCCTTGGTAAGCCGTTCACATGATACACCATAATAATGTGTGTGAATTGACCAAGAGAGAGAGAGAGAGACAGAGAGAGAGAGAGAGAGAGAGAGAGAGAGAGAGAGAGATGCACTGGGTTTGATGTTTATGTGCCCTTAAGAGACCAGCTAGCCTGAGGCAAGAGCAAGATTGTCACGCGAGCTTCTGTGTGTGTGTGTGTGTGTGAATGTTTATATGCACAAGCCTGTATCAGTGTTTCCATGTGTGCAAAATGAACAATATGTGGAGGATGATGCACATAACTTGTGTCTATTATTTCATAATATTTCTATATGCAGTTTTTTCCATCCACATGTACAAGAATATGACTTGATCATGACTGTGATCAGTGATTTTCAATACTTAAAAACACAAATTATCAGTGATTTCCAATACACGAAAAAGAGATTTTAGCACAATTAATGAAAACTTTAATATTTGATAACTAAATTTCACTTCTTTCATATAATTATTAGGAAGCCAAAAAAGACATGACAAATGTAGGTCATTCTAAAAAAGCTGTTGTACATGGAGATGGAACTTCAAATAAAACAGAATAAATATATTTCATGCATTTGTGTAAAATAACATTTTACAAAATGAAAATAATTAAGCTGCAAAATGTGAGGGTAAAAATAGAAAATATGGTAAAAATATGAAATGAATTGATCTAAAATACAAAATAAGAAAACCAAAATGAATAGTGATGATTCAAAGGAGGGTGAATGAGGAGGCTGTATAAATATCAAATATGAATTTAAAATGAAAGTTTATCCTTTAAAAAGTAAAATATCGATTTTAAAAAAGCCATCAAGAATACAATAGAACTGAATGAAATAGAATAGAAATACAACTGAATAAAAGATTTAAATCCAACATGAATTCATTATTATTTATAGTTACTTGGAATGTCACAAATAAAAATATTAAATATTAAAAGTAATTCTAACAGTATTCAAACACATCAAAAACCAGTTGGCAACAACAATATTATTAATAATTGAATTGTGTTATATTTTGTGATGCACTTCATCGTTTCCTGACAGATTTAAATGAAATGGAGGTCTGAGATTGTTCTATAAAAATATACACTACCGGTCAAAAGTTTGGAAACACCTTCTCATTCATTAATTTCCTTTGTTCTTATTATTGTCTACACTGTAGATTAATACTGAAAACATCACCTTGTACTCTGACAGCTTTGCAGACATTTTTTAAACCATATTCACGGGGAATCAACCTGGAATGGTGTTTAGTTAACGGGTGTTCGTCATCAAGAGTTCATTAGTGGAGTTTCTTCCTTCTTAATGTGTTTGGGATCACCAGTTTTGATGGTCGGGTTGGTACACAGTTAGTGATCCAGTTCCACTACAGTTCTACTGCACATTATGGCAAGAACCACTTAACTAAGTAAAAAGAAAGTCCATCGTTACCTTATTATAAAAGATATTCTGGTTTGTTTAACTCTTTCTTTGTTTATGGCATAATTCCATGTATTCCTTCATCATACTTTTTGTTTCCAATTTTAATCTACAATGTAGAAAATAATAAAATATATGTCTACACTTTTGACTGGTCATGTATAAATATTAATATGATAAAAATATGAATATGAGACAATTCTACATGGTTGGATCCTGAACAAACAACTCTCAATTATTTTTACATTAATTCTAGAATTAATTTTTTTATGTATTTAATTCTATTGTTAACTTTTGAAGTGACTATAAACAACCCACACCATCCAATCTTATCAACACAACTAGAACAAATTTCCCCATCACTGAAATTTGCTTTGTTTAAAAAGAATGGGGTAGAGATGCAGTGTGACATTCCAAGTAACTGTATTCCAAATAATCACATGATTACATGTCAAATGATAACATTTTATATTTTACATTGAATTAAACACATCTCTGGAAAAAAAAAAAAAGACCACAGCAAAGATTTAGTTTTCTCAGGTTTGATCATTTTTAGGTGCAAGTATTGAAATGAACAGCTTTCTCCTCATTTCCAAATAAAATATGGTTCATTAAAACATCATTTTATGGGAAATAACAAAATATCTAAATAAATGATGCTGTGTTTACAGAACTTGAATAATTCAAATCAAAATCTTAAACAAAATGTCAGTAATTACCATTAACTTCTAGCAGTGTTTTATACTTTTCCTCATTAAATAAGATGTGATTCAGGTGATCAGTAATCAGTCCCTCATAAAGCAGAATGAGGAGCTTGTGGAGGAGTTTAACAGACACTGGCATGGAATGGTTGTCAGACTCAGAGATGCAGATTTAAAAATAAAGTGCAGTGCCCTCTTATTTTTTCTGGAGCTGTAAATTATTCAGTTGTATTTTTTATCCTTCTTCATTTGGTTCTCCTTTATATTTTATGACCTTTATTTATGACCACTTTATTTTATTTTTTAATCAATGAACAGTCGCTCACTATTCCATGAAATTTAGTGTGCTTCCAAAGCAAGAAGAGATGCAGTGTCAAATTTTGTAAAGTTTGATCCTTTATGGTCCAAGATTTTGGCCCATAAAGTTCTAGAATTTTCTACTGACATTTTTCTCTAGCGGTTACTATTCCATTTGAGTTGGTTTGATTGATTGAGTTGACCATCAATCCCAATGATGGTCAAGCTTTTGCTCAGAAAAATGTTGAATGAAGCTGATTAAAACATCCTTGGTCTTTTTGGAATTTTTCCTCTGTGTGATGTGTTTTGACCTGTGTGAAAGTCAACACAGTAACATCTTTACAGTTCAACTGACTCTAAGAGAGTACATTTTAAAGCTGTTTTACATATGGTCCCACCCTACAAAGTGTTAAAATAAATCCAAAGCAAGTGTAACATTCCTGGTGTTGTTTTTACTCAATATAGTGTAGAAATTTTTTTAACTACTTATACATTCAGAGTTAATAATAATTAACATTAGAAAATGTAACAATCCGTAGTATATTTTTAAATCATTGCTCATTTAAAATGTAACTCAAAATGGTGTAAAAATGTACAAGAAATGTGTGAAATTCATTCCCTTTATAGT
Source organism: Rhabdalestes septentrionalis (assembly GCA_037832545.1). Lineage (NCBI taxonomy): Eukaryota > Metazoa > Chordata > Actinopteri > Characiformes > Alestidae > Rhabdalestes > Rhabdalestes septentrionalis. Next base: position 3,324 of record JBBMFX010084319.1, read on the forward strand.
TCAAGCTTTTAGTGTAAATAATCATTCATAACAATTCAAAATTCTGCAAAAATACACATTTTAAATGTATGTTTGTCGAAACAATCAAACTCGTAAAACCAACTCAAATGTGTAACACAATTTGCTCTTAAATCAGCAAATAGTACGGCACGATCTAAATATTGGTTTTTGATTCTCTTATATTTACAGCATTTCATTTGTTTTTTCAAAAGCAAGTTCCATTCCCTAACTATAGGGGGCAGTCTCCCTGAAACAACCGGTGGTTAAGAGTCTGCTGAAGGTAGGATTCGAACCCAGGACCTCTAGGTCCAAAGGCAATTATGCTACCCACTAGACCACCAACCCCAATTGTTTGTCAGATTGCCTCACCAGTCTCTGATCACTAGCAGCACCAGTAGCTATATAAGCACTGGGATGCATCAAAGCTTCAGAAAGTGATTAGATGCTGTTTAACTGGGGACAAGACCAAGTAACTTTTATTTTTATTAAAATTGTCAGTATGTCACGTCTCACCACAGCCTCACTTCCTGCTGGTTCATGCCAGCGGCAGGTTTGATTGGCTGTGTGGCGTAATTGCTGCCAGATGAGTTGATTGATTAGCCAATATGAGAGGATGACCGTGCTCCACTTCTCCCATTCAGTGCATTGATTCCCTCTCTAATTCCCTCTCTCTCTCTCTCTCTCTCTCTCTCTCTCTCTCTCTCTCTCCCTCCCTCTCTCTCTCTCTCTCCCTCTAATTTAACCTCACTTTTAATCTTGTTCCACTTGTACTGGATGTCCATGTTACCTGGAGAAGGATGAGACCTCCCAGTGATCCTCCTAAGGTTCAATGTAAATCCCCCATAAAACCATTTGCTTTGAAGCTCTTAGTTCTATATCATGATTAGCAGATAGCACCAAGAATAACACCAGTTATACCATTATTACCCTTATACTGGTCAAACTGGTTAACAATAACATTATATGCAATTGTTAAAAATAGATTTAGAAATACATTGAACAAAAATATGTCAAATGAATCCAAACATCACGTGAGTGTGAGGATTATAAGAAAAATGTCCTTTAAATAAAAATACATTCTGAAGAAACAAGGAAAACAAGATGATTTTTTAAAATGACGTCACTAAAAAAAATTAATGTGTGATGATATCTTGTTAAAAAAATGTATTGAATATTATATTAAACGATTAATTATTTAAGTAGTAATTCAAATTCTGATTCAATTATTAATGCATTAAATAATGAAGTAGAATTAGTCTAACAAAAGCTCTTGTTGTATAATGTGAAAAATGTGAGCAACAATAAAAAAGTAGTCCCCGACTTAACAAAGCCCTGACAAATTCAGATCAAAAATATTCAAAAGAAATGATTGTACTCCTGTAACAACATCAACTTTGCAGCACTGTACAGGTTAAAAGACTTAGACTCCTGTGCTAAAGATATTTAGCAGAGCAGTGAGGGTCTTTCTAGCTGCAAATTCACAAGATATCTTTAGAATCAATTCAAACTTAATAAAAAAGCATTAAATAATATCAAGATTTGCTTTATTTGTAAAAGTAGTTGATATTGTGTGAGTTGGTGAGGAGAACACAGGTTCGGTTCCAGATTCCTCCTCGGTTCCTCCAGCCGTTGTTTGGATTGTGAACCTCCATCAGCAGCTTCTGATTTAATTTGATGAAGTATCGTCTGAGCTGAACCAGATATTTGAGGGATTTGATGAAAACTACAGTGGGGGTCCAGGAGAAGGTCTGGAAATAATTACACAAACACACAGACATACATAAAATCACTATTTACTGTTTTAATATTACTTGTGTACACATTAATATTAGCTACAATTCTAATATTAACTCCAAGCACATCGTCGCTGGCAGAAAACCTCGTAACTCCACTTTTGGTCTTACTTGGTTTATATTCATGAATTGATACTATTGGTCAGTCTCCATGTGCGTGTGTAAACTTTAGAAATTACTAACCAATGAATAGTATTGAAAACAGTTATACCAATTTTGATAACACAGTATTCATTTATTTAGAATATACCTCGTTTTTTGAGTTTGCTGAAAAATAGATGTTTTGGACATATGAGGTTTCGGCCCTACAGTGACGATATACTAAACAGGCTTCAAATATGAGTCTTAATATCTAAGACATTTTACAGTGCCGTATATCACACAAAGTTTACCTGGATGGCATTAATGTTTTTCAATTCTTTTCTTGCAGGCCCTATTCTAGATTTCCCATATTGGGGATTGGGGCGGCAATTATAGTTTTGGGTTGAACAAACTTTATTCACCGAATCATGACAATATTGACACTGGAGGAAAAAAGCTATTTGCCTGCAGGACTCTTAACAGGCTTTACTACTCTGACTGATACCTTCATGTGACCTGGCCCATTCACTTATGTCCTTTATAATGGACATTTTGTTCACCTGTATCTTCCTTTAGTATTTGGAGTTACCCCATCAAGCCCTATAGCATTCTGTACAGGACATCCTGGGCTTTCCAGCGATGTGGCATGTGATGGGTCTGCATGCTGGGAACAAGGACTGCAATTGCAAGACATACATGAGGTTTCTCAGCAGAACCAAAAAGAAAACACACCTCCAGGACTATCTCACCTAAAATATCCAGAGGATGTTGGAGGACTTATAACTCACTGCTGAACTAAAAAGTTGAATTGTCCTTGCAAGCAACAAGCAACGGAAGAGTGATACAGAATTTTATTGTTTTGATCAAGTTGAATAAATTCACTCATTTCTTTTTCTAAATTCAGTTCTATTTTCACATGGAAATCGTCCTGTTGTCCTACAGTGGACATGCTGGGAAATTAGAATCAAAAATATAATTAAAAAAATAAATTGCAAGGTGTTTTTTTAAGACCAAATAGATTTTTTTTCCTCAGTTCTCTGGAGGATGTACCCACGACTCTGGATCAGGGCTCTCAATCTCCGGTTCTGGTTCTCCTCCTCAAACACATTCACTAAACCTGAAAATTAACTGGAGTTGGATACCCCTGCTCTGGATAGGTCTACAGTCCAGTCTTTGTCATGGCTGTGTGCACAAGTCACCAAACTTAGCATCCACAGGGGAATTAGTTTTAACACAATGTTGCAACTTGGCTCAAACAACTTAATTGTGTTTGTATTGATTTTATAGACTTTCCTACCTACAACCAGACTCCCTCTCCTTTACAATTAACCCTGTCTGCAGGGTTTCAGGCCCAGTTTCAATTAGTCAACGGGGGAGGAAGGTTCGCTCTTTTATTATTTGGGAGGTCGGGGGCTGTTCATTAAACAAAGCCCTGGATGTCCAGGCCTAATGACACTAATAGTGACTGTAGCACCGAGCCAGTGGTGAACATCAGAGGACGTTCAGAAAAGCCAGGCTGCCTGTGAAGATGTGCTCAAACAGGATGATTCCTCCTATTATCTTCTGCATTTTTGGGAAAGTGAAACGGCCCCCTTTGATGGAGGAATACGGGGTGCCGAGCCTGTACCGTAGTTCAAGCCTGCTTTCAACTTGCTCGTTATATTGAAGCTATCTTCCCTTTTTGCGCACGTGCATGTATGTTCCCACCTGAGATCTCATTAGTGAAGCAGGCTCGCCGTGACATTTGACTTCCCAAATAAAAGCAGAGAACGGCGGGGGTGGGCTTCTACGGGAGGCGTTAATTGTTGTGCCCCTTGAAATCCGCCTAAATAGCTCAGATTAGCTCCCGTTAGCTCAGCCCCTGATCCATTCTTCCATCGCTCTGTTCTCCCGCAGATCGTTTAGCCGCCGGTTTCCCTCTCACCCTTAATGCAGACGATCAGTTAGATAGTTGGCTGTGCTTTTTCAGTTTTGCACTGGAGCTGCAAGTCCACTGGAGCTAATGGGACAGAGTGACTAGACGCAAAGTCATGGCTTCAGTCTTTCACGGAGTTTTTCATAGAACCGAACTAATAGATTTTCGTGGAAACCCTCACGAGTCGTGGCCACAAATAATATTTTAAGTATTTTAGTGCTGAAATATTAAGAAAAATTTTTTTTGTAACATAAATAGTAACATCAATTCAGCTCAATTTTAATGTAAAATATAACTATACATTTTTTAGGACTGTAGCCAGAAACACAAAGAAGGTGCGTCTTTGGATGGTACAATACACCTGTACTCAGAGGTGGGAGATTTAAAAGGAGCTATTTAGAGAGTATTATTCATTTCCCCTTGCTGCTGATTGGCTGCTGCACTGTATCACATCTCAAACATTTCGAGGTCACCTGGAAATGTGTTAAGCTGGGGTTTAAAGTGAATTTTAATTATTTAGGAGCAGGTCTGGGCACATGTTTATGGTTTAGACTAAAAAAAATAGGCATTTATAGACATTTTTCTACCACATAACAAATTCAATTTTTTTTACATTCGCTGTTGCTCTTGGAACAGTGAATTAAATAAATTTTTCAATGATAAAGGGCATAACTCAAACAGACGCATTTACGTGGTTTCTGACATCAGTTAATACTGTTAACAGGAGAAAGATACATTGCATAACCAAAACCAGCAGTTGCCGCCATCAGTTGCAGCAAACAGTTTCAGGAACCTCACAGGTGAGTCTTTTTGTACTTTAGTCATAGAGATAGCACAGTGCACTACAAAACCTAATGCCTTCATTTTAGCCCTTACAATTACCCTCATTTTGACCTTAGCTTCCCATAAAGTAAATGAAGAAAAATTAAGGGAAATTTTAAGTTAAAATGAAGGGGTCGGTTTAACAAATAATGAAGTGTACTCAGATGAAGTGCACTGTGTTTCATAGTGGTGCTATTTCACATAGGATTTTTTAAAACATGTCAGCCATACTAGCCTTGTAGCTCCAAAACAGAACTTTGGACATGATGGCTGATTGGGCTGGGTAGAAAATTGTGGAATTGTGTTCATTCCTGGCCTCACTGTCGCTACCGCTAAATTACTTACGAGAACTAGATTAGCATTACTAGCTAAATATGGTAAAACATAGAAAATGGTGTGCCTGGCCACTGACTAGACTGGGAAAGGGTTCAGGATTTTGACCTAGGAAACATGAAGCCTGGGAGGGAATGTTTTCTGCTGTCAGATGGAGACTGATTGCTGATTGCTAATGTGTTCTGTGGGTGTCGAGTCTACGTGTAGGTGGCTGATTGTTGGTGCAGAGGGTGAAGTGCTGCGTCATCGGCAGAGACAATGCAGCTCTCGGCTACTAAATGCGGACATCTTTAGAAGCAAATGTGAATTGGCCATTAAAGAGAGAAAGCGAGAGAAAGAGACGCAGAGAGAGAAAGAGAACAGTCAGCGAACGGCCACCATTAGCTTAGTGGCTAAGCACATTGGTGACTGGCTTCAGACTCAAATCCAAATGTTCTGGTTTCCACAGCAACCAGCACTGTAACAAAAACACCAATTTATTCTTCTCTCCGAAGGTTTTAAAATGGAAGCGTAGCAAAAAAGACACACTACCAATCTGTGGATGTAAAACAGTCTTTATATCTTTTAAATGTCATTCCTCACATGTTAAAGGACATGTGGAAATAACACACAAACACACACACACACATATGCACAGAGCTCATTAGGAGGGTTTGAATTGGAGAGGAATCCATGTAGCAGCACTTAGCAGCTAAGGGTGGATCATCAAACCTTTTTGTTCACGTTTTAGATCAGGTAGTCTTTTATGATCGCTGAGTCGTGAGTATGTGACAGAGAGTGCATGCTGTATGTTTCCTGAAATAGAATTGGTGTAAAAGCTATATTTCATATTTACAGATGGTGCCATTCGCCCAGTGACTGCTGGGATGGGCTCCAGAATCCCCCATGACCCTGAATAAACATGAACAAGCAGCTCAGATAATGGATGGATGGGAAAATGATGTTTTCAGTTTGAAAATATACAGAGGCACCAAATGGGAAGTTTATTGTAGATTTGTGTTGGTTTCAAAGCTTAACTTGGGCACCCCAGGGCTCCTGAGTGGCTCAGTTTTTGCACATGTTGGCCCAATCATCAGCAGCAAATAAGAAAAAAATCCCTCCTCCAAAAAAACTAGTGGACACCAGTCATTGTACTTCCACACAGATTTGCTACTGCCTCCAGTTAACATGCAGAATATGAATAATATAACAATGTTATCTGCTAAATTGATGATCAAAAAAGGTAAAATTCAATTGGACTATGAAAATTACAAGCAAAATTAAGAAGAAAGGGGAAAAGAAATCAGAACATTTTGCAGGCTGTTTATAATTGTTTTCAGTGTTAGAGAAGTGCTGATTATACCATGATCTAATCACAAAACCACATCAAAGGTCTGCAACAATTTTGTCTCAATAACATGGTTGAAATGATTTGAGATGATTGCAGCCATTTAAGTTCACTGCAGTTATTTTCCACACTTCTTAGCATTCACAGCCTTATGGTACGGCTCAGCAGAGTCTAAGATTGAGGAGATTTCATCCATTGGGTTGAGGCAAAAACATGGAAAGAAAATAAATAAAACAGTTTTTTATAAACACAATATGGTTCTTATTTAAAAAAAAACATATGATCTGACTTGGAGCTAAAACACATGTAGAGGGCAGTGAAGAGTAATGTTTGTTTATTTGATGTTTGTTAATAACACCTGTAAGATCATCGGTGAGTGATATTTGTTTTTTTTAGTTAAGTTAATAACACCTGTAGAGGGCAGCCAAGGGTCCATTCTTCGTATGTCGCTAACTCAGGTAGCTGGATTTGATTGTTGTGGATTTGTCCTGATCTTGGATTGTTTCGTTCTTTGATGCACATCTCGGACTTGCTGTCATAGCAACATGTCCGTAATCTCAATC
>JBBMFX010084330.1:0-23919 GCA_037832545.1 Rhabdalestes septentrionalis
ATGTTTGGACACTGTTGCCGTCTCGTCATCGTCTCGTCTTAGTCATGGAAAAAAAGGTCGTTGACGAACATATTTCGCCTCGTCTTGTCTGACGAAATTAACAATAGAATGTAGAAACCCATTTTATTAGTGAATTCAGCTACTTGATGATATTGTTGACAGGCATTCAAAATATGCACACACAGCTCTCACCATTGCCGAGACCACTCTGCTGATGTAGACAGGATCAGCGCGATTAATATAATCACTCCTCCAGTTGCTGTTGTGTTCTGGGCTCACTTGCAGCATCATCATGCAGATGTCTAGGATACCGCTCTCATACTGTAAACATACCAAGACATACTACGTCACTGTCGTGCACCACCTTCCACTTTACAAACCCGAACATTCCGTACTGGCTTTCACTCCACTTTACATAAACAATGTACACACCTAGGCACACCTACAAGACATACATGTTGTTCTCACCTGATCAAAGCCCCAGGGTCTGAAGCTGATGTTTTTGGCTGTGCCCTGATACAGTATACCAAAATCACTCCTCACATACTCTTGCCTCTGACTCTCATCAGAAAGGTAGATAGAGTCATCTGATATACAAAATAAAACAAATCTTTAAGCAAATCAGTCTCTTGCAATAGTCTGATAAAAAGGTGAACATTTCAAGGACAATCATAATAGGAATAATTAAACTTCAAATATATTAGTTATAATTCATTAATTATGGATCTAAATATAAGGTTCCTTTAAGATTCACATTCACATATTCATTTAGTTACATAGACATTAACAGTTGTAATAACAACTGTTGATGCTCTTATGAAACAACTTTTTCAATAAATAATGGAGGAAAAATGTCCTGTATCATATACTGCACTCTCACTTCTTTTATATTGTATATACGTAACTTGAAGAAGGCTAACTCACCTGGGCACCATGGGTTGCAGAGCAGGGCTAACTGGCCCACCTTGATACTGGATGGTCCAGAGGATGACAACATCAGCTGGAGCTGATAGACACCCACAGAGGCATTTGCAGGACTAGACACTAACAACGTGGCCTTATTGGGGTCCAAAGAGCCCTGCTGAAAATATGCAGTCCACTGGGACTGGAAAAAGTCTTTGGAGAAAGTGATGGGAATTTCAGTATAGAGGCGATCTGCAGAGAAAAGGAATAGAAGGTAAAAGGAGAGGGTTATGGATGAAAAACTGACATGTATTGAGTGAAGAGGTTAAATATGTGCACATACTAAGCACACCTCAGGCCTGCGCTTGGAAAACTATCGCCCTGCAGACTGAATTTAATCAAACAGCAGGAAATTGTCTTCTGTATCTGTTTTTTCACAAGAGCTAAAAGGAAATATGTAGCCTATCCATAATAATAAATGCTTACACCTCAAGATTTAGCAGTGGACTGTAAACAAAAATTTCCAACAGTCTTTAAGATGGCTGCTACTGCTTTTATGTATTTTGAATATGTCAGTGTGAAATCCTAATGAACTCATGAATGTAGCTGATGCAAATATGTGAGCTATATTATCCTCTGAGCTCCACTGTAAGAATAAAATAAACAAACTAGGATTTGAATGCACTGCCTGACTGATTACATTTGGAGCGAGGGGACAATAGTGTAAACTGAAGCATTTCTTTATTCAGTAGCATCTGCAAATGATCTCTGCATGTCTCCAGAAACTGACTTTAGTAAAGCCTTGCATTAAAAAGCGCTTTGAATGTACTTGATTTACATCAATTTCTTGTAATTGAAGTATATTACATAAGCACAATTATTGCCAATGGGGAGGAACTGATTGATCAATTTTAGCAGTTTTCAGTGTGGCAGAGGGATGGTTAACTAGATATGGATAAACAAGCAAAACTAAAAACTACCAGACCTATCAGCCCTAAAGACATGCATTCAAATAAAGAAACACCATACCTAGCTCCACTCTGAGCATGAGGCGATCTCTGTTTGGCCTGAGAGCTCTATTAAATGAAACGGTGAGTCTAAAGGGCTGTCCTCTCCTTACTACCAGAGAAGCAGAATTCAGCCCTTCAGTTTTGTGCTCCTTCTGGTTCTGTGCCTGCTCAAGGCTAACATACTGAACCCTCAACACTGCAGAGAGAGAGAGAGAGAGAGAGAGAGAGAGAGGGAGTGTAAGACACACAAATGTGCAATCATACAGTACAATACAAGTAAAGCAGGTAACCTCTCAAAGCAGTTACATCCAGACACAAGCTTGCATTGGAAAATATTTTCATTAAAAATCCACAGAAGTTTCTGCAATATGTACACGCACAGGACAGAAACTTACCGTCCATTCTTCAGTGCTGTCTTTGAGGTGGAATGCTGGAGACTTAACCATCTTTAAATACACCTCAATGCCACACCTTTAGAAGGAGAAAGTTCGACGGAAATGATTAATTACTAAACTGGTTTCACACTCAGCACATAAGCAGTCACATAGTCATGTACCTCTACAATGGATCTGGGTACAAAAATCATCCATTGCGTGTGTGTCCTTGTGGGTGTTTTATTGGCGTATAGCAGTATCCCAGGGTGACTAAGGCACTACACCCAAAAATAGAGGGGTGGGAAAGTAGGCTCCAGTTGGAAAGACTTTAAGACTTCTATTGTCATTGTACAATTGCTTGGACAACAAAATTACCTGGCAAGACCACGAAGGTGCAGTGAAATAATAAATAAATAAAGAAATGAATACATAAATAAATAAATTAATTAATTAATTAATTTACAACAAAAATTAAATACACAAAAATTAAATTAGTAAAATAAGTTAACCTATTGGGTAGGTTGGTAATTGCACATTTGTTAAGATATTGCCCAGAGTCATTGGTCAGTGGCAGCAGTGGAATTACTGCAGGGAAGAAATCTGCATATGCACACACATACACACACACTCTTATGGTCACTATAAGTTCAAATGTTAGCAGTATGGGGGAACTGGGAGTGTGATATCAATGATCTGGTTCATTAGGTGTTGGATATATATGCACACAAACAAATGTTTTAGTAATTAGATAATATATTATATTAGCTATGTTAACCCTGCAACTGTAGTGCAAAATTAAGCCTTCTTTGGCATAAGGCGAAACTAAATACAGATTTGCTTAAACATTTCAGGAATTCATCACTTGAGTTGCTGATTTATTTGCAATAGTGCAACCTTTCTCCTCTGTTCAGGTCTCTAGTCTCTATTACCAATGAATAAATCAAGTTTAGCTTGTTCCCTGCTTCAAACACACCTGATTCAGGGTTGCAGGATAATAGACAAAGCTAAGACTGGTGTAATGCTGAGGCAGCAGACTGGTGTTTGAGGGCAAACACACTACACTACACCTGTAAGAGTTCTTGGACAAAAGTTAATGTTACATTCATTTAGTGCAACATGATTAAAACAATGTAAATCAGTATTAGGCTTAATGAATATACAGAATGTTTAGCCCTATTCATCTTCATGTATTTATCTGAATATTTACCTGTTACATTTGTGTAAACAGATGCATGTATATTTGTATTTAACTCACTAAATGTTAACAATATCAGTTCAATTATTGGACCACTGGATATCAGCGTTTTATTCGATGCAGGCACTCTTGGTTTCACTTACATCATGGAGAGATTCTGCCCTGACGTCATCCAGAATCAGTAATTACAGTTTTGTACACTTTTTCCAGAACGTAAAAGCAGAGTGTGAATCCACATGCCCAGGATATGAACAGGCACATTCAGATCAGAAAAAAAGTGACACAATAGCAAAATCCCTCAACATAGAGGCGAGGTAACTGCGCGTTTTTTTAAGGAATGTTTAACTGGCACGGGCTCTGACAGTGACTGACACGCCAGAAGATTATCAGTTGTGCAAGTCTGAAATGTTTTATCAAGAAAGGGCTAAAGAAAGAAAACAAGATTTTAAGTAAATTAGCCTTTACAAAAAATATCTATACTAATACAATTGTATGCAGGCAATAGGAGACCCCTGATGAAATTACATTAATTTGATAAGACAAACTAAGTGCAAGATCTGTGGGGGCACAGGGATTGGACGCAGACACCGGCAGCCTTGGATACAGTTTCTTTTCTTTTATTAACTTTTCACATGTCACTCGCACACACTGTGCGCTTCGTTTGGCAAACGAAAAACAAAAACAAGAACCGGAAGGACTTCACTCAGCCTCGGGGACGCTCTCTGGAGCTGTGGGGAAAAATGTATGTGAATTGATTGGGTTATTCTTTTAACTGAACCAGAAGGGCTAGTTTTGGCCCATTACGTTTTAATCCAAGTCAATTCTAGACAAATGTAGAGTGAAAGAAGTTATGTGACCTTTCCGAACTCTCAGGGTGATTGCTCAAACAATCATGTTAATAAGAATTTGTATCTCACTAAGAATTATACAGAGCACTAGAAACCTATTAAAGATCACATTTCTGCCCAAGTGAAATTTTCACTCTCTCAAATGCACCATCATAATTCAAAGCAATGAAACTCCAGCAGCACAGCTGCAAGAAAGTTGTTCTACTGTACAGTATTGTTTGAAAACCAAATATATCTGTAATTTTGTGCTGTTTGAAAAATGAGTGGATGTGATTTTTCCTTGTCTTTTTCACACCTTTTGCTATTCTCTCATCTTATAAGAGGATTGGAGTGACATGTTGTTAGTTCTACATTTGGTTGGGAGATGCTGAATGGACAATAAAGATTGAGTATTGTTTCTGGCCTTTCACGCAGTTAGAGTTGCTTTTGTTCTCACTGTAAGGCAGTAGTCTGGTTGTAGGCCCATCACTCGTTACTAACCCCATGTGCAATTCTGGGCTGCTGTTTTGTTTTTTTTACAGTGGAATTGTTACGGTGCATTTGAGATGTTGAAAATCAACTTTGGATCTTTAATAGTTTTCTAGTGCCCTGTAAGAGTTTTTTAGTTGAATGAGACCATGTCTGTCAGGTTTTTGAAGAGTCACATATTTTCTTACATTGTGGGATTATCTAGACTTGACTTGGATTAAGACCTAATGAGTCAAATACGCTCTGAGACCTTACAAATATAACAATACTGGATCAGCTGAAAGAATGCCCAAACTTTATCACTTGCTTTTTATCTATTTTCTCGATTTCCAATCCAGCAGGTAAATGGTAATTGTGCATTAAATTTGTACAAAATGAGACAAAAAAGTATGCAGATTTCCATGAGGATTATCTGTTTGCCCTAGAAAATAAAAAAAGCCCTGTCATTTGGGTGTCCAAGTGTGCAGTATAACTTGCAGTATAAGTTCTGAAGGAGAGGAGAAAAAATGAAAGTATAGAACTGTTAATAAAATAAGATCCAGAAAACTGGATGTGCTTACAAAACAAAATTCAAACATCACACCCAAGGATCTACAGAAAGGTACAGGGCAGCTGATGTAATACAATAGTTAAATAATCACTCGGATCACGTGCTGTGGTCTGATGAAACAGAACTGAGATCCTTGGCTCCAGTCACCAAAGGCAAGTTTGGAAAAACAGCATGAAAATCAACCCAGGTAAAGGAACATCTTGTCAATTGTTAAACATGAGATGTATCCATTATGCTCTGGGGTTGTTTGGTAGCTTTTGGCAGAGGAACATTAATTTCCACATTTGGATATAAAGCATAGATTTTAATCATGTTACAGACTTCGGAAAACGCTGCATTAGTGGCCTTGACCAAGAATCTTTTTGGTGGAGAAACTGAACCCAAGTCATCTGTGTTGACGACAGCATCACCCATCATGTCACACCAACCATTTGTTCAGTGCAGAAATGGGGTTAACTTCCTCACATTCGGCAAATTCACAAATTTGAATAGGGGTGGCCAAACGTTCACATGCAACTAAAAGATTGTTATTGGCAGCAGTATTCTGGTTTAGATCATGCGTTTTGTAACATTTCTTAAATGTAATATGCCAGTCTTATAGCAGTCATGGTTTCGTTATTTTTGTATTTGTGCAAATATGGATCATGAACAAATCCGGGAACCTTTACATTGGTATGACAAACTAGGTGAGACCAAACCAAAATACACACACTCATAAAAAAAGAGGTCCTTCAAGGGCTGTTTAATAAAGGCTATGGTCAGAGAACTGTGACATCTCAGGCAACCTGTTGAAAACTCTACAATGAAAACCTCAAAATTCTTTAAAAGAGACTTTTAAAAAGAGCTAAAAGTATTCAGCTATTGATACATTTGGTACAATATGAACAAATATCTGTATTTGAATGAATTTATTTCAGTCTTAATGAAAAGTTTGAGAACATTGTCTCGTATAAAGAAATATATTCAGTCACATACGTGCTTATGTAAGCAACACAACATGCTGAAAGAGAAGGTGTGTTTCACCACCCTAAAGTGAGTATCATAAGAAGAAGGTTCAACTGTACAACAAAAACAAAAGTTATGGCTTGAATTGTAACCACTGTTGTTAGGGACAAAGACTGTTTATGTTAGAGGAGTGATGCAGAGACCTTAGACACTTAAAAATATAACTTAATTATGTGAACTTTATCTTAGTAAACTTAAGTCTTACATCTTCTGACACCAGTAACATTTTTGGTATGACATACAAATATGTATTCATTCAGACTACAATGCAAATATTCAGAATATATACACAATAAAAAAGCAAAATAAACTCTTTTTATTGCCTTTAATTATCACAACATTTTTTGTTACATTTCAGTACAATACCAGAAAATCAAATATAAAATAAAGATAATACAGATCTCTAGTACGCTTAATTTACCAGCGTCTTTTAAAATAAGACATGTAATCAAATTGAATTAGCACTATATTCCCCAGGAATCAGGAATGCTATCCTAGACGCTGCCTGGACAAAATCATTAATAGCTACGTACTTAAATGAATACACTACAAACCCAATATCTATTCATTTTCTATTAGACACAAATATTTTATGTCATAGGTACAGGGTACAGTTTCAAGTACAATGAAATGTTGTTGAATTTCTTCTTGCAGACAGTAACAGAAAATACTTTTTGATACTTATACCCACATAAGAACATCAGATTGCACAAAGTTAAGGCAAAACAATAATCAATGTTCATTACTTAACTGCAGAACGCCATCTTTTAACACCTGCATTATTGGAAGCCCGTTTATCACGTAAGGATTAAAAATAATGGCTGACTAAATTATAAGACCAACAATGAATTTCACCTGAACAGCCTTAGGCTTAAGCCTAATCTGAGCCTGGGAAACTGGCCTTACAAGACGTCTGATACTGTGTAGTATTTAAAGAATAATTAGCCTTTACATTACAAACACATTTAATAATTCTGATTCGGTAAAGTACTCTATGATAATGCATTACACAATAAACCACTCTGAATTTCTCACCATCTCTGAAGACCTTTTGGGAAAGTGGTGGACTAGTGCCATGATTCTTGTAGCTATAGTGGCCCCTAGTGGTACACAGTAGCAAAAGCACACACGACTGAGGTAAGGAGTGCAAATAATCAGAATCAGAAAACGTGACACTTGCTACGCTCTTGCAAATGTCTCCTCCCCTAATTACTGCCATAAACTACAATAAATTATTTTATATTTTTGCATATTTTCTTCCCCTGAAATTGAGTTCTATTGAGGTGCTGTTGTAATTGCAAAGCTTAATCTTTTACCTTTGTTGGTGTGTAAAATTAAAACAAATATAAAATGAGTAAATGCGGCAACAAAAAACACTTTACACGTTGTTTCTGTTTCTTGTTTTTATATATTTTCCTTCACTTGTAAGGTTATTATTTAGAGAGACAGTGATGGTACATAACAAAAGAGCCTCAGGAATGCTTTGGAGAAAAACATTTGCAAGAGATATATAAAGTGATCTCAGATATGCACATGATTGGAACTGGAGGGAAACTATTAAAGTATTTTTAAGGCGGAACTCCACAGTCATTATTCAAAAGGTGAAAACTTGGCACAGTGATGTGGATTCCAAGGGACGGCAAAAGTGTAAAAAACAGCCATGCAAACTGCTAAAACAAACTCCTCACAACAAAAGTTGACTGAAGGCATTACTGTGAAAAAGCCTCCAGACAAATACAGAATACATGGAGGAGGAATGAAGGAATGGTGTTTGCAAAAGCAACAAGAAAAAGAATGTGTACACACAAACATCTATTCTGTGGACAGAAAAATCAAGAGTAAAGCATTCACTAAACAGACAATCTAGGCATGTTCGAGGACGTGCCATGCTTTGGTGCATCAGGACCAGGCTGGCTTGGCAGCAGTGGCAGACAGTATGAATAATGCATTTACAAGAAAAAGCCAAACCATTTGTCTACATGCTTGTGTTAGTCAGCATCACTGAACTACACTGTAGCAGGGCTGGAAAAGCAGTTCAGCCTTGAAAACCCACAAAAGCGACAGACCGAAACAACTGCATGTGAGGGAATGGGCACAGCTAGAGGTTGTAGTCACTGTTCAGAAAGATTGCTTAAAAAGTTAATAAACAAAGTGGATGTTCTCCCCCTATGCTAGACACCGTGTACACATTAATTTATTAAGGAGAACAGGGTGTTGCCGAATGCCTAACTGAAATTAGTGCTAAAACATTCAGTCACAAAAAAGGGTGAACACTTTCAATGTATTTATAATTGCATAAAGTGTCAAAAAGTGTTCTACATCAGTGTCTGACTTGGAGGAAAATATTTTTACGATTCACCTGCTTAAGACCGTGGTCTGTTGTATATAAGAAAATCAGATATGTCGTGCCACACGTTGCTGTCATGGTAGAGGTAGGTCATGGAGGACTGGAGTGAGGGCTGCAGGGTGTGGGGATAGTACTCAAACAGCCAGAGGACTATGCCCCATACCAGGGTGGCAAAGAGTGGGAAGGGGTCTCGCTTAGGTTGAGGGATGTAGCCTTTCTCCACAGCCAGCCGAGACAAGGCAAACAGAATTCTAGACAGCAAGTACATGTTTATCTAAAGAGGAGAAGGTAAAAAAAAACATGTAAGCCACATATACAGAAGACTGACATTAAGGCTTGGTCATTCAAGTTGAATTGAAATTACTACAGATTCATGCAAATTAAATGACTACTCTGCGCACAATCACCAAAATGACCACGGCACTGTCTGACTCAGCAGTGCCCATCATATGAAGTGGTTTTGAAAGAAACATGCCATAATGAATGTAGCGATGAACCAATAAAAAATTGCAAGTGCAGTATTGAGGGAATGTGCCATGACAAGTGTCTATTCATACTTGTTCTCACAACTGAAGACTAAAAACAAATAAACAGAAAGAAGTCTGCAAATTCTGATTAACATTTATACACGATGTTCTGACAATATTCCAAACTTATTGCATCCTCATGTACACAATGATTATTATTGACATTTTGCATTTTTAATGTTTGTACTGAACTCTGACATTTAACTTCAAAGTAGTGTTACAATATTATGCCCAAATATCATGCACTCCAGCCATATTTGTTTTAAATATTTTAAAGAATAAATGAATGAATGACAATGTAATTTTACAATTACATATGAATGTGGGCCACTCTGACGAATAAGGTCCTGTATGCTTATATAGGCTTTTCCATATATTTTTACAGGTGAAAGCAAATAACTGATCTATGTTAATACAACTAGGAAACTTGACACAGAAATGTGATTTTCAATAACCCCTTAGCACCATCTACACATTCATTCATCCAGCTATCATCCAGGTCTCACTCACCGCCTAATGATACCCGTTTTACTCACCTGACTGTTAATATTGTTATTGTCACCAAATACAAGCCAGCCTCCAAGACACGCAGCCAGGAATGCGTGAGACTGAAGACTTTTTCCCTGAATGTGTTGCTGCAGTGCCTGTAGTCCTTTATAAGTGAACACAAAGAGAGCCAGGTTCCTTGAGTGTGTATATGTGGCCTGGGCTATGGCTTTCAACTTGGATTTCAGGCTGGAAAGCAGAAGAGACATGTATATAAGAATCCAGGGTTTCTGCAGTATTTTCAAATCTTATTTAATGCCTTTTAATGCCCGTTTTAATGCCATTTCTAACAATTTCATGCCAATGAACATATATTCCTCTGCTGAATATAATTGGAAATGGATCAGGAGACAGCTTAAAATGTCAGTGTTAATTTGCAAATAAAAAAAATATATAATTAAAAAAAGTCTGTGTCACACAATTTCGGACCGACCAGAAGCAATTAACAAATTGGTTCCGTGTTTATCATACTTTGCGACAGTGAATCAAATATCTTAATTATACAGGCTATATTCAAGATAAATTAGTAATATTTGTTTCTTCAACACTATCTAAAGTTTCAATGCTCGTATAAAACAATGTAATGCTTTTTTATGCCATTTAAGGCCTTAATTTTCACAAAATCTATTTAATGAGCTTTTTAATGCCCCGCGGAAACCCTGAAGAAACAGTGCAACGACTGTTAAAAGGACGTCATGGCAGTGTGGACAGTAGGGGCAGATTGACATGCACTTTTGTACTGAGGTTGACATTACCTGCCACTTTTAAAAAGAAATGTCATCACTAGGGCATGTGGGGCACGGATCTTGGCGCCATATCTGTTCCAAAAAAGGAAAAGAAAGTATTATTACAAGAAGGCACTGCAGGAATGTTACACAGAGGTGAATACATAGATTATTGTAAGCATATAGCACGAATAAGGACTTACAGCGTGTGTCTAGTTATAATGGTAAATATGAAGTCCAGTTTAATTCTCTGATGTGATTCATGGACAAAATACCTTACCCCAAATATGCAGAAATGGCACTCACAAAGCGTTTAATGGAATTCAAAATTAAGTGAGAGCACTGTTAGTTAGGTGACCTGTGTCCTATTCCCCTTGTTAGCCAAATTAGCAAATTAGCTAACAGGCCGTAACTGTGAAAATAAAACCAATAATAAGCGAAAGGGTGGTCAAGCAAACAAGCGATAAGTTGACTATTTACTATTGCTGAATATCTATTAATACAAAAGTTTTAAACATGCATCAGAGAGTCTGATCACACAGCCATCTACGGCTGCAGAATTAAATCACTACGCTAATGTTTCGCCTGTAAATAAACACATGACACTCACACAGCACCATTCCTGAAGCCTTTAAGCACGGCGAGGGCTGCTCTGTATTTGTGCTGTTGAAGGAGGTTGTTGACTGTGTAGAGGAGAGTTTCTAGGAGCCCCGAGCCGGCCATGGTAGAGGAGGAGAGCTTTTGCAACCTCAACACACACACACAACCAAGCTTCGGTGAGAAACTGTGGTTTGCAAGATGGTTCCGCCTTACAAATCCAATGGGGGTGGCAGAATTTTCTGTCTACAGAGATTCCACCCCCCACATTCACCCACAGTTACATAGCTTCAGTCACTCCTCCTATGTTAATATGGGAGTTGACCTTCCCCTTTTTACAACTACTAGAAACAAGGGGGCCTAGCCCAAACCCTTTTGTCCATATAGTGTAAAGCGACCTCCCAAGTTTAAATAATGCAAACTATTACTTTGATCCTTGGAGAGATTTTTGTCTATCTAACCATCTTTGTCAGAGTGCATAAGAGAAATGTTATCAATAGCCAGCTAAAAGAAAAGTCCAGTATAGCTCTGAATATTTTCAAATATTTTCAGGCATTTATTTATTTATAGCCAATGTCTGCAGTTACATTTTGGTCATAAAACAGCAACAGGTGCTAATAACTGACACGTGATTGTCAAAAAATACTTAAACTAAATTGATTTCAGACAAGTGTTTTTCTGGTATGTTTAGAGTGAGATTGATCAAATTAATAGTTTCTTTACGTATCTTTACGTATCTTACGTATCTTCTTGAACATTTCTTTACGTATCTTTATCAAGGGTGCCAATACTCCACAATATAATACTGTGTAATGTCATGCATTGTGCTTTTTATTTTGTAAACTATTCACAGGTAACCACTTGCGTTTCCACACAGTGAGCAGTTTTGTTTGATGGAACAATTCCTTGCTGTCTGCTTGTCTGAGTACAGTGAAAATAAAGAATAGTTAAACATTAATATTCACTGTGGCTCAGCTAATAATCTGGAATACATCTAATAGACCCTTGTGGATGGCCCATGGAGTGTCAGGATCAAAGTAGGACACTGATAAATATTCACGTATAGGCAGTTGGCACAAAGTAAATTCAATTCATCTTAATTCAATTGTGTTCACAGCACTTCCTGTAAAGCAGCTTTACAGAGATCCCTTTAGGCTGTGAGCGACAGATGCAATGAGAGGATCTCTAAATCTCTTTTCAGGGGCTCTGGATAGTGGAACAGATATAAGATGATAGAGATTGGATTAAAACAGAACCAATGGGATCAGACAGAGAAATATCAACTGGTAGAAAAGTCTGTGCAGGTTAGGTCAAGAATATCAGACCAAAGAGCATAAATCACTTTTAATCCTTTTTGCCAGATTATTAATTAGGGCTGAAACTATATACGATACAAAACCAAAATCGCGACACTCATGTCCCCAAACCCGCGTCGCAGTGTGAGGAGGGTAAATCGCGACATAGACACACCCCTTCCAACTCTTTCCCGTATACAGTTCCCACCCAGAAACATATGTTTTTTGCCGTAATAGGAGAGTTTTCACATTATTTTTTTTCTTTAACCAATAGCAGAGGGTCTAAGGGTTTCAAAGAGCCCTCCCACAAGTTTACAAACATACCAGCACGGACGGACCCTTTGTTTGCTAAACTGATTGACTGTCAGTACATGTAAGTGGGCTTAACTGGGCTTAAAATTGCCTATAAGCTGGCTGGGTTGTGATAAAACTGTGCTGTAATTGGGTTTTTTTGTGTTTTGAGCAAGTTTTGTGGCGCCGGGCAGCTGGGCGGAGCGTTTCTTTTGTCTGAACGGAGCGGCGAACCTAGAGAGACGAGTCAACTCCTCCAAGTCGACTTCTCATGCAGTTCACCGAAGCCTTGTTCTCAGTACGAATAGAAAGGAAGCGGTATTTAAGCGAATATTGGTTTATAATTTTGTGGTTAAGATAAGGTGTCTCCAAACAAAATGGCGACTCAGAACGTTTCCTCTCCACCACATCAAATTAATCGTGATACGAACCGAATCGTGAGTCAAAAATCATGAAACAAACTGAAACGTGGGTTTGGTGTGTCGTTACAGCCCTATTATTAATTATCCTCAAACTTTTTGTCATTTTTCTTTCCATTTCATTAATTTTGTTTGCTTTATAAGGGAGGGTGACCACCCCTACACACACACACACACACACACACACACACACACACACACACACCAGAAGCTACTATATCAAATAGCTTTTCAGAGCACAGTGGCAGACAGCACCCAAAGAAGACTTGAGGACAAACAAGGACTCTTGAGCATAATTAATTAGTGAGGCTGTATATCAAAGTTATTACAGTCTGAAAGTTCTTTAGCGTCTTTGACACTTTCTGTTAAGAGCATTTAAGGGATTTGTTGGTGGTGGTGGGGGGAAGGAATTTTTTATAACCATATTTAGAGTGTTCAGTACAAAAAGACCAGTCAAATCTCCAGGATTATGTGATGATTCCACCTACCAGTTTCTATAAACTGTGTTTGCTCAGTGAATTAGCAGATAAAAGCATATAATCCGACGACATCCTCTAAAGCCTCACTTTGCTTTGGCAAAGCAAGTAAAGCTACGATAACATTAATAATTAGAACTGGAGGTGGCAAAAAATCTATGTTATGGATGGATCCAAGGATGCAGGAAGGGGTGCATCATGTTTGTACATCTCTCTAAATTATCCTTCACCACTTGATGTTGAATCTATTAAGCATCCTGTATTTTCACACGGACACGGTCTCAGGTAAATTTTATATAGAAAATGAATCTCATATGCTGTAACATCCTGATCTGCAGTAATCTTCACCGCCACCAGGAGTCTCTCACTTTCTTCAAGAATGCGTCGAAACTCTGATTTTGCAGAGATTCACAAACAGCTGGACTAATTAGGTTATATTTTAACTTCCAGTGTGACTGTTGGATAGTTTTTGACCTAGTTTCATCAATGGTCAGAGATTTCATAAAGATACTGATATATAGATACAGTTCTGTATAAGCATGTAAAAGTCACTAAGTCACACTTAAATACTGTCTGTAATAAAGAATTACAAACATGCTTTAACATTTCCTGCAGTAATATTAAACATTTGGGGATTAAAAAAAATAAGAAAAAATAATAACATGGAAAGACCAACCTATCAAACCAATTAAGACAAACAAAGCTAATGTTGCCCACCATCTTTCAGAGGAAGATGAGATTCTCCAAGCTGTGACTTTCACAGATTCTACAAAGTGAGAAAACCCATTGAAATCTCTGCATCCTTGCAAAGACCATTTCTGTTTTTGCTGATGTTGTTACCACATCATGAAAAAAAACCTTGTATCTCCAAAACAGGAACTTTACAGGAGCAGCATAAAACTTTGATAGAGGTGAATAGAAAATGATTAATTTCTGTGTGGTTTCAGTCCATTTCTCTTGGTCTATTCATCGTGAAATTGAAAATGGGGATGGAAGATGTTTTGACAGATGATAAGTCAGGCATGAGTGTTTTTCTTCTTAAAAGGTTTAATTTAAGCTTAGTCAGTAATATTGGGTAAGACGCTACAGGTCCAAGCTTGGGGATGAAGGGGAGAGGTCAGCACTTTAAGCCACTGTTAAATGAGCTAGAAACTGTTAACAAGATGGGCATTAAATGTTCTACTGCATCTTCTAATATGAATAGGAATGGAATAGGAAGTGTTACAGACCACTCCTAAATACAGTAACGACAAGAAGATGCAATAAATCAGTAATTCAGCTTGAAACATTTTCCGAACAGATTGAGAAAACTGGTGACAGCTGAAGGAGCTGTTTTCTTTTAATAATAAGGGGTTGGCTGTGACTGAACCCAGGAGCTACTGATTCACACCCTGGGCTTTTGAGCGCTGGCACATCACCAACAGTAATTATAAATAACTTTGTGCTGTTCACAGTTTCTTTATATGCTGCTAATTATTCATACAGGAAGGCTCTTGAAGCACTATTCCTTTAAACTGTAGATTTGTTGTGTGTGGGAAACATACATGAAATATCCCTCTCAAACAAACACAAATGATTACACGACAATGTGGAAAACATCAGAGATGTGACTGAGCAAACATACAAATGGTCATTCTGATCTGCCTTACTAATGATGGTATCCAAATGGTTTTGTGTAAACCCATTTAGTATGGAACCTACATGCCTGATTTAGAGAATAATACTCTTTTTGCGACAGCAAAACAAGTATGCCAGACTTCCCACACACGTAATTTTGAGACACTTTCCAAAAATGCAATAAAAACTAAAATCTGTATTTTGGTAATTTGGTTAAATCTTTATTTATTTAACAGGCATAATGACAAATAAAATATGTTCATTTTTTTCCACTGATAAAATTAATATGATTTAGTGAACACAAACAAATAAAGAAATTGATTCTACATTTTGAACACACTTTTAAAAAGTTGGAAGAGAGGCAAGTTGGGTCTTTAATTACACTTTTTAATCATTTGGGAACTGAAGAAATTCTTACACATTTTTGCTGAATACAACACAGTTTGTGGTCGGCATTGTTCGATTCTCCTCCTTGTGATGCTCCAGACTTAAAAGGAGACAGATCTGTACTGCAGGGAGGCCAGTCAAGCACATGAATTTGATGTCCGAACACACTTTTTTGAAACATAAAATTGTAGGAGGTCTGTCATACTTTTTTGCAGTCCCAAAATAGAAAAATATTCTCCAAAACAGACCACATTTTAATCTCATGTACCTCTCCACAGTTAATTCCAGTTCAAAGTACAATAAACAGAGAATAATTATCACCTATTCCTGAAATTCAGATCCTGAGAAATAACCCTTGGATTTTCTCACCTCAGCATAAATGCTTCACTGATGGCTTAACTCTTCTGTGTCCAGTCCAACTGAATAAGATTTATATTAAAACATTTTCTTTTGTAGCTCTCTTCTGCTTTTCAACAATCCAGGAGGCCTCATGCTCTTCATCTTTGTCTCAAGAACTACTTACAGTTAAATATGTTAATCTCCCCTTAATGAGGCAGAACAAAAACAATCAACAATCATTTATTAATTCAACACAAAGATCTGCTTTATTTCTCTTGATACCAAATCTGATCTGAAGACGAAAACTGATCTTAAAAAAGACACTTTATTTTGTTTGCGAAATATTACATATGGCTAAACATATTGTGCTGCTTAGGCAGTTTTGGACACCTCAAGTAGCGGAAAATGTCTCTTGCATAGATATTTTTGTGAATAATGGCTATGTCTACAAACAAAAAACACAGGGAACATTTCTTTCTACTCAAATGATATGAAATGCATGTAAAAATGTAGCATTAAAACTAAAAAAAATAATTTAAAAAGGGTGACTAGAAGCATGTGTTTTATTCATTATGGGCACAATTTCCAAAGTCCAAAACACAGACACCAGCTAGTCTTAGAATTACATTCTCAGTGGGCATTCTCTATCAGAACTATTTTTTAGACAAGGAAATAGGTCCCAGGGGCTAAATTGGTTTCCGTACTTGATTGAAATGGTGAAACCAAATGGTGAAAACCTGTGGAGAAATCTTCTTTGTGATTTGAATGGGACATGTTGTTCCTCCTGTGCATGTTTTAAAGAAAGTCCTGCCTTCATTTAAACTTGTACAAAAAGTGTCTTTTAAAACAATGCCATACAAAGTTTAAAAGATTCTGATCTGCTGCTGACACATTTCATTTCGCCGTGGAGGATAAATTATACAACATTCAATCTGGTGAGCAAAGATCCAACATTTGTTTAGTATTAAAGTAAACATGTGCTCTTACTTTTATTACACATGGGGCTAAACTTCCAACAACCAAACTGCAATGTACTATACCTTTTCATGCAGCGTAGATAAAAAAAAAACGTTACATGTTCCAGCCCCAGACACCAACAGACTTTGATTTTTATCCATCTTTACTTCTTTCTCCTTATTCTTTAGCACCTTTTCCAAGCTAGATCAGCAGTTATGGAGTAACCTGCTAACTCAGATCAATAGAGGTACAGACAATAATTCAAACAGGCCTTTTACTGCCAACAAGCTAGTAGAAACTGGATAGTTTCCAAACGATCCTGTTGCAAAGATATCTAACGTAAAAAAGCAGCAAAAACTTTGAAGCAGGGATGAACTTAAGGCTGAATTGAATTAGTTTTAATAATTACATTACAGATGGGCAATATTGGAACAATATAATACAAAAACTATTAATACAATGACTTTCACACACTGTACTATGCTATATCAAATGAGAGAGGAATACCCATTTCCAGCCAAACCGAACATTAGTTTGGCTCATTTAAAAAATTGTTTATCATATGCTTTTGAGGAATGAAAATGTGTCCAATGATACATTAAGCAGAGGGAATTCTATCATGGTGAAGAACAGGGTGATAATCCAACAAAAAGTGATTGTCAATGCATCAGAGATAGACCTGATGTGTCTTCTTCAAAACTGATAGTTTGAGCCTTTGGGGTGAAGTAGCGTATTACTATACACCACTAAAACTACTCAGCAAGAGAATAGGAGCAAGGGGAAAGGGACATGAATGTGGTACAATTTAAAACATGTCTATGGAAACACTCAAGCGCTCTCAAACTACTGAGATTACCAGCTCAAGTCAATGTTAGTGGACACAAAGACTCAGCAGTGAGTCTTCCTGTGAAGGCCGTTTATAAAGAGCCACCCACAGGTGTAGCCGATGATTGCAGGCGAGTTCCTCTTATTTTACCTGACACAGCAGTGTCAATGCTACATCTCCTCCTGCTGGTCAGGGTGGCCAGTCCAGCTTCAAGCTGGCCTTTTACTACTTCATTTTGGAAAAGCCAAGGATCCAAAAGCCTGGTCTATAATGTACATGTACAAGAAATTTGGGTGCCATTTTACAAAGTATACTTGCTAAAGCTCAGATTATTAAGCACACTGGTTTTACTTGTCAACTTAATTAGGTAATCTATATTCAGCAGGTACAACAGCTCATATTTGTCCCTTTAAGTCCTTTTAACTGCTCATTAGTGATTTTAAACGTATTTAAATCATAAGTAATTACAGATCATAAGCTAATTTTTACTATTCACAAACCCTTTGCAAAGATAAGTAAAGTCTGGTTGTAACATGATATTGAAATTTGTCTTGGTGAAAAGGGGATAACAAAGAACCAAGTTCAAACACTATATGAAAATTTTATGATGAATGAATCAATCATTAATTATTCATATGTATGTATACACTGGTACAAAATTTCTAGTAGAACACGTGTTACATTAACGTGCATTTAAACCCATTTTTTCTGGAAAAAGCACCATTTCAGTAATCTAATATTTAGTTTTGACAGTAACATTTTACATTTTTCTGTGTGCTCTAAAATTAAGAGTATATTTACATATGGTTCAGGTGGAATGTCTCTGCTCATGCCCAGAATAATTGAACATTTGCAGTATTTACAGTAATAATGACATTAATTTAAATGGTGCAAATGTGTGTGAATTCGGTTTAGAAGTTATCCCCCTCACACATTCTGGCAGCAACATCTGACAGTAATATGTGCAGAACTACCTTTATATTGGGTAAGAGTGATGAGATGTTCTTTTGGTGCTCATTTTGTTGGTAGGCATAGTGCTCTGACCTGCTCAGTGCAGTTCTCATAATGTTGTTTTCTGTGAGTTGACCTCACAAAATGTGTCCTTGAGTGCTTCAATTTTCAAACTCCCACAGTGCTAAAACACATTTTACAATAGGCTTACCAGAAAGTTGTTTAACAAAACAGACCTGATGCACAATATCTCCGCATGAGCCTCTGTAGTGCATAAAGAGTATAGTTATAGTGCCTAAAACTCTCCACCAGTTGCAGCCCAAACTATGATTCATCATGGCTCTGGTTCTTTGTGAGCACCTGTTAGTCAAGAAAAAAACTCAAAACTGAACAAATTTGAAACAATGTTACTTTTTATAAAATGTGAGAAACAAATAAACAGTGAACTGTGCACTTTGCTTGTAAATCAGATCACATTAGATGCTGTTGGATAAGGAGGCCTGACTCACATTACTCTAGCTCATGCCAAAGGTGTACAACCTGTTGGGTTGAAGTCAATTCAAGCCCAGTAGATTATTATGCTCGTTTCAAGCTTATGCACAGTACAGGGCAAAATGAACCAATGCTCCTGCTGAACCATGCGGCAACACAAATAACAAAAAACACAATAATACACAAGTGTGGGCAGAACAGGAGTAAGGAGAGTATAAAAAAACAAACAACAAACAAGAGAGCAACGGTTCAGTCAGGAGGAACAGCTCTAGTGAATACTACAGTATTTTGACCTATTCTGTTCTAGCAGCAGCGTTATGGGTGCAGAAATGCAAGACTAAGATAGACAACAATACATAATTGTACAAAAACATCGGAAGCAGCAACAACATTTCGATTAGAAAAATGTTTTTTTGTTAAAATCAGGACAGTTCAGTGGGTGTTTCCCATGTAACTGGGAGAAAGGAAGTAGTCCAGTGTGTGTGTGGTACAGTTTATTATTCACTGTTGTTTTAAGAATGAGATGACAGCAGGAAAGAAAAATTTCCCCGTGCTGGTAGTGAAGGCCTGGGTGCTGGTGGAACTCAGAGAGATACAGAAGATGTCTGTCAGGGTTGAAATCTGGTCCAGTGGCTTTCAGAGTCCTCCTCACACCAGCTATTGTCAGACATAGCACCTGGTTGTTAGGGATTGTCATATTGTTCTGTACCTCAAATCGTACATAAAAGTCATTCAGCACATCTGGAATGGAGGTCTCACCAACACAGGCAGGTGGCAATGTTCTGTAGTTGGTGATGGTCCAGGTGGCTCAGATATGTCACATGTTGCCAGTGTCCTGGAAATAGCTGTAATCATGTGCGCACGACTCTGATCTGATGGACCAGGCCGGGTTGGCCCTTGGTGTTCTGAGAGCAGTTTATTGCCCAACCTAAAGGCAGTATCACAGGTTCTCCACAGTCATACATGGCTTCTGGTTTTGGAGGTCATAAAGTCATTGGTGCACTTGCGTTTGTAGCCAGTGACAAATGCTGAGGTTGGAATTTAGGGAGAACTGACTTAAGATTTGCAAGCCTGAAATCTCTGGCAACAATAAACAGTCAGTCTGGTTGTGAGTTTTGGAGCTTCATAAAGTTTGACCCATTCGTTGTTAGCATTAGTGCTGGCTGGAATGAAAACAGTAACCATGAGCATGATGGTGATTTTCTGTGATAAATAAAATGGTCTAAATCTAACACTTACAAAGTCAAGCAGTGGTGATCAGTTACTTGAGACTGTGAGTTACTGAGAGTAACATTGGAATGTCATTAATCTGGATAGCAATGTCTGAATCTATGGCTTTGAGTCAACAGAAACTGAACTCAAGCTGGGTAGTTTACTGAAGTTGAATGCACTCCACTTTACTGTCCTGGGAGCTAACACTGGTGTGTAGGATGTAGGGGTGTGCAGAGAGGCCGATATTCGTATCTGTTTTTGTATTTGTTAAAAGGTAAAATTATTCATCTTTGTATTTGTATTTGTATTCGAGTAAAATTTAAATGCAGTGTGCAAACTCTGTCCACCGCTCCCCGAATCTACTCCTGAACTTTATCGTGTGACGTGGGGAGGGGGTGGGGAAGCAGAATATCTAACAGTGAAAGTGATCAAACAGTCATACGTGAACACACCACTGCACACACTCCTTTGCATTTAACCCATTCATCAAGTGAAGCAGGGGCAGCCGTGAACTCTGTGCCCAGGGAGCAGTGTATGGAGACGGTACTGGGGAGCAGTGTGTGGGGACGGTACCGGGGAGCAGGGTGTGGGGACTGTAGTGTGTGACCCCCAGTGTGTGGGGACGGTAGCGTGTGACCAGAGTGGGGGCGGGGTTCCCAAATACAAATATTTTTTAAAGTATTTGTCCGAATACCATATTCGTAAAAACACGTTATTTGTGCTATTCCGAATACCGTATTTGGATTCGACGCCAACCCTAGTTAACCATCTGTTTCTACCTATGTGTGAGTAAATTCACGTGTGTCTAACCATGTTTTATCATATGTATAACCACATGTCTAATCATGTGTATAACCATGTGTAGATGCCATTCTATATTACAGTACAGTCTTACCATGTTTGGCTCAAAATGTTTTTCTCACCATGTGTCTAATCATGTGTGAAAATTGTTACCAAAAAAAAAGACAAAAACAAGAGATAATAAATAAAACTGGCCTTTAAGCTTTAGCAACACAAGAAAGGCAGCCACTTCAAAATGCTTTTGGCAAGCAATGAACTTTTCAGAACACTAAAAGGCTATACTGATTTTTTTCAGCCACAGATCCTCGCTCAGTGAATTCAAAAGTTCTTCCGAAGAAGAAGTTACTCACACAGAAGAAAAAGCAAGTGCTTAGGCTCCCTGTTAGGCTTAGTATCAAAACAGAGCTGAATGCAGGGCAGATTCTACTGCTTGCAGGGTAATTTACACATCACTGGTATAAACCTTTCCAATTAATTTAAAACAGCAAGCAAAGGCTGGGGCAAGAATCTAAAGTTTAAGCAATAAAAGCTTCTATGTTGATTGCAGAGACAGTATGTCTATCTGTTGCC
Source organism: Rhabdalestes septentrionalis (assembly GCA_037832545.1). NCBI lineage: Eukaryota > Metazoa > Chordata > Actinopteri > Characiformes > Alestidae > Rhabdalestes > Rhabdalestes septentrionalis. The sequence goes on from JBBMFX010084330.1 coordinate 21,729, forward strand.
ACACAAAGCCACACATAATCCAATGTGAATGTATTAGAGTAAGCCAAGACACTCAATTTACTGTATTTTAATGATAATAATGACACATGCACAGCTCACATGATGCGCCAAGGTCATAGGAAACAAGTACGCCTCAGGATATAAACAGGAAATGGACTCATTGTCACGGTGGGGACCGAAGAAGGGATGGGGGTGGACGTGAACAAGAACGTGAATACATGACACTGGAACCATGGGGAAAAGGGCAGGGAAAACATGAACAGAAAACATGTAATACATGAACTAGAAATACATGAATGTGGATACATGAACGTGGATATGTGAACGTGGATACGTGAAACAGCAACCAAGGAAAACACGAGACCCAAAACCTAAAGGGACAAAACACGACAGGAACCAGGAACACTGGAAAACAGACAGAGGAAACATGAACATAGTAAACAAGAATAAGCTCTCGCTGAGGGGAATGCTCTCTTCAAAACGTCGAGGGAACACTCTTCTTGAAACTGTCGAGAGCTCTGCACGGGAAAGCAGTGAATGATGCCGCCCCGGATGACTCAAAAGCTGGAGGAACCTGGATCTGGAAAACCTAAACAACCGGGGGGACGGAGACAAAGACAAGAGGCAACATGCAACCAGGAAATGCGACAAATGCCGCCTCCATGATCCTAGGAAACCTAAGGATTTAAATAAAAAGGGGTAAACGAGACACAGGTGAAGCCACTGACGAACAGGAGACAGGTGAAACCAATCAGACCTGAGAAAGGTGAAACCAATCAGACAGGGACACGATACAAATCGGGCAGGAACATTTGGCAGGGAGCAAGGGACCTAAATGGAAACTGGCAAGAAATAAAGAGACGAAGGGAAACCAAACATACAGGAGACAGGAAACAGGCTCTACACAGACGCGACAGAGCAGCCGTCACACTCATCCTCCTCGCTCAGTCATCGAGGAGGACCAACTTATCTTGCAAGAGCTTACCGAGACACGGGAAAATCTTATCCAACTATGCAGGCGTATAGACATGCGTCTCAGCTATCACCCCCGGTCAGCTCCTCGTGCCTTGCCGCGAATGCCCCCGTACCTCCCTTCAAAGTCGTGGCTAACATCCCGGAACCTCCACCTCCGTCAGAAGCCCAGTCCGGAGCCATGGAACCCATGCAATTAAGGCGTGCTTTGCTGAGCCAGTCAAAGCGGACTAGACGCTTTCGCGAGGGTCTGTGCGTGTTCCCACGAGGAGAGGCAACTTGTCAAGGATCTTACAAGGAGAGGCAACTTGTCAAGAGCTGTGTCTCGCGGCGATGGCTGGGAGGAGCCCCAGGACCCAGAAGTCGACACACTGCCATCCCGGAGCCGTACCGGGACTTCATGGAGGGCTTCAGTAAGAACATGGCAGTCCGTCTTCCACCTCACGGGCCCTTTGACCTCGCCATAGACCCCCTGCCTGGCATGACTCCACACTGAAGTCATGAATAAGAAGAATGGCGGGTCTCAACAAAATCACCACCAAAGACCGTTATCCACTCCCTCTCACCAACACCACCCTGGACGCTTTTTTTTGGGTGCCACCATTTTCACAAAGCTAGACCTATGAAATGCCTACAATCTGGTCCGCATCAGGGATTAAATTCTGGTAATGCCTTTCGGTTTGTGAAATAGACAGCCTTCCAAAAATGACATGATCCTGGACATGCTGGGTCTCCAGCACGTCCGAGCAGTGTTAAAGTGGTTGTTGGCCCACCGACTGTTCTGTAAGTTGGAAAACTGCTCTTTCCACCAGCGTTCAACCACATTCCTGAGATTTGTTATCTCCCCTCAGGGTGTGGCCATGGAGGCCCAGAAGTTGACGGCTGTGTGTAATTGGCCTCTACCCACTATGCTTAAACTAATAATGTGGACGAGACCGCCTATGCCGAGTCCGAGTCAAGATCGAGTCTTTGAAGGGTCAAGACCAAGTTGAGACCGAGACCATTGGTTTTCAAATGCAGTCGAGTCAGAGTCGAGACCGAGTCTTTCAGGAATCGAGACCGAGTCGAGACCAAGAACAAGTCAGTTTTCATTGCCATGACTTAATATTACCCCAGTTAATAATGAACAGTTAGGCCTAAAGACTAAGCTAGACTAAGAATTGTTTACAGGAGCAGTCCTGTACACTATTAAGGGAGGGAGGTCTACTTAACCTCTTCA
>JBBMFX010084331.1:0-10157 GCA_037832545.1 Rhabdalestes septentrionalis
AGAAACGCGCCTCCTGCTGTCCTGGCGGCGAATTCCTTTGCAGCAGGGTCGGGCCAGTATGAATACAAACGGGCTCCGACGGTACAGCGCCGTTTAGGATCACATTTGCCTTTGCATGAGCATAAACCAGGCTTTATCCAAACATGGACGGTAAGGTACTAGAGCAATTCGGAAAATATTTTAGTATGTTTCATTTTAGATGATATATTTGTAGATGCTGATTAAAAAAGTAGGATACATAGCTGCAAAGAAAAGTTTAGTGGTTATACAAAAGTCATTTCCAGATGTTTGCTTTAAAAAGTATGCCTATTGTCATGTATATTTGTATCACTTTTCCATGCAGTCCCTTATTCTCACTTTGGGTTGTCATTATAAGCTAAAACAGTGACTGCACCTGTGAAAGTGCAGGCACAGTGGGTGTAGAAAAGAAAAAATGTCTTTAACTGAATAAGTTGGGTCCAGTAACTTTGTAGCGAAATTTACTTTTTCCAGTAAATTTGGCAACATTTGGCCAAGTGGTTAAATTTGCAACCTTATTCATTACTTTATAAATACAACTTGTTTTACAAACTAAGCAACAAGTTAGCAATGTTTTGTGTTTTTACTTTTAGCTTATCGAATAGGTTTTCCAGTCTAAAGTGTCCAGGTATCATTTTAAAGCACAGTCTACCTTATTTGTGGTCAGTAATACATTGTGTGTGATGTCCCGTAACTCCTGGACATACTGGGACTTTAATATGGGCAGTTATAAAAGGTGCACACATTATCAACACCAAAGCCAAAGCTGAAGTGTTTTTGTGTGGGTATTTTAGTCCCGAGTTGCTGAGTCGTTCCCACAGTAAAACCTTGGAGAGTTTGGAGTTCATTCCTCAGCATGTCGGGCCTGTTACCTTGGAGAAATACCACATCATCCGCCGCTACCTCATTAAGGTCAGTCTGTAAGAAGGATGTACAATGATGAAATGTAACTGAATTATACTTCATGCCAGAGATATTCACATGGAGGCCTGGATGGCCAATATTCAGCAGAGTTTGGTGATTTTGCTGTTGTAACACACCTGATTCAACTATTCTGTTAATTGAATTGTTAGGTAGGTTTGAGCAGAGCAACACCAAACTTTCCTGGAAACTGGCCCACCAGCTTTCTTCTATATGCTATATACATTGATACTTTGCCCCCAGGCATGTGACACCCCTCTGCACCCTCTGGGGCGGTTGGTGGAGACACTAGTTGCTGTGTACCGGATGACATATGTGGGTGTTGGAGCGAACCGTAGATTGCTGCAACAGGCTGTTAATGAGATCAAATCCTACCTCAGCCGCATCTTTCAGATTGTCAGGTAGGTGTGTGTGTGTGTGTGTGTGTGTGTGTGTGTGTGTATATGTACCACTTATTATAAGTTAATGTTACTATGGTTACCAATCTCTAACTGAAACATTTGGGACAGGTAACGTTTGGCTAATTTAGCAGCTTTATTCATTACCTTAGAAATGCAACTTGATTTTTACAACCTAAGCAACAATGCACTAGTATTTTGTGTGTTCAACATTATCTCAAATTTGTTTTTCAGTTTAGAGCATCCAGGTCACCAGAGCAAACATCCAAATTTAAAATCATTTGTTTTGTTTATTTATGGTCATTAATGCAATGTTCACTTGTCTGTTTGTATGTGATAATGTCACGTAGAAATGTTTGGTCATATATTTTGTGTTTTTCTTAGGTTCCTCTTTCCTGATCTTCCTGAGGAAGGGGGATTGCTGGCCGAGGCTCCAAATGAAAAGAAAGAATCCGATTCAAATGGCACTAAAATAGAGTCTCCAAAACCAGGGTGAGAGCCTAATCAACTCAGCCTTCATACACTGATGAAGTCTTGTTGTCTAAATACATGGAATTACATAGATTAACTGCAAATAATGCATGTAAAAATGCACTGAATCATTCATCCTAGGGTGGCCATTCTGTTTCATTGGTTTGTAATTGTTAGAATTGATGAGACTTATAATGATTGAGTGCATTAAATACCTTATACTGTATACGCTAATATCTCATCTAACAGCCCTTTTGGTCAGATTATGAAGTGTGTAACCGCAGGCCTGTATCAAATTCCAAATCTGTTGCTGCTAAGTCAATTTTTTGTTCCCCAACTGTGGCAGCCACTGGAGGTGGAAAGTAATAGCAACATTTTCATAGCTGTATACTGTGCTTTCTAGTTTTTTGTTGCAGAAAGTATTTCCTGGATAAAAGCTTAATGACACTTGAACTTGTGGTCTTACTTGCAATTAATCACTCCTTGTGAATGTGTTCGGTTGCTTAAAGTTATTTTTGTTTTTCCAAAACCAGGTGAGTGTACATAAAATAATGTATACAAATATAAAAATGCATTATTATTGTGTGTATGTGTGTGTGTGTGGTTGTGTGTTCCCGTGCAGACGTGTGGTCAGTAGTTCAGCACTGCTCTTGCCTGTGCTGCTGCCGCGTCTCTACCCCCCTCTCTTCACGCTGTATGCTCTGGAGAAGGAGAAGGAGGACGATGTGTACTGGGAGTGTGTGTTGAGGCTCAATAAACAACCGGACCTTGCTCTCCTCGCCTTCCTCGGAGTGCAACAGTGAGAAATACACTAATGCAGAAATAATATTAAGCTTTTGTCTCTATGCTGTATGTATGTTCTTTAATAATGTCTCTTTTGTACAGGAAATTTTGGCCTGTGACCATGACAGTACATGGTGAGACGCAACAGGTAAAAATACAGTCTGCAGTGTTTTTTAGCACCTTAGATATAGAGCCTCCGGAGGGCAAGCATACAGCACAGTTTGGTTATATCCCTGCTTAAAAACACCTGATTAAACTGTTAAAATCTGTTAACAGACTGTTTGAGAGGGGTAACTACCAAACTGTGCCGGACCAAACAATTCCCAGAACCGGAGATGTGCACCACAGATGTAGAGCAATTACTATATTTGACAGAAATGTATTGCACACATATAATAATATTTGAGTTAATAGTTTACTGTTTCTTTGTGTTCTTTGTTTTTAATATATTTCTATGGATGTGTGTCTGTCTAGATTCTCTCCAGCACTAAAGATGCCTGTTTTGCCTCAGCTGTGGAAACACTACAACAAATCAGGTTAGAAATACTGTGCTTTAATGAGCTACACAGGACACTACAGCAAATCAGCTTTAGTGTTAACCTGAACTACAGTTTAATGGCCTTTTTATGGTTCTACTTTTGGTTCCATTAGCACAACATTCACTCCATCAGACAAGCTGCAAGTCATCCAGCTGACCTTTGAGGAGATAACTCAAGAAGTGCTTTCCTTGCTGAAGCAGGACTTCCTTTGGTCCATGGATGATCTGTTTCCTGTTTTCCTCTATGTGGTGTTACGGGCTCGGTATGAAAAACGTCTCATATTTAAATCAAAGTTCTGGAATATTTGACTCCCAGACCAAGACAAACCATTTGCACTAAACCTCTTTAATAATACAGTTCTTAATGAGTTTAAAGTGCTTGTTGAAATAAAAATTATTAAAAATTGTTTTGATCTCGTGCCAGGTAACCTGATTAATCTTTAACCATACTAACAAATGTATTTTTGTGTCTCTTGTTGTTCAGATTAAGTTCTGATTGCCATATAGTGTGCAATATCCAAATCACATCTAGTACAGTAACTTGTATTTTTATTTATTTCCTGACACCAGCCTCATAACCAAAAAAATTTATCTATATTAGACATTGAAGTCATGGACTTTATGTAGCAAGACAAAGCAAAGTAATTTATTATTATTTACCAAACAATTTACTGACACTTAAACTGGTTTGCTGATTCAATCTCACTGAGAAGCTTTTGTTACTGGAGCAGTAACTTAATTTAGTAGTCGTAGACAAGAGGGCAGATTTTTCACCATGTGCAGAAGAGAAATAGCAAAGGTGTCATGGTATTAATTTTTTGAATTTGTAGAGTTGGATGCATTAACACTGCTATAACATCTGGATAAAATACCACTCAGACATGGTTTGAATGCACAGATTAAAAGTTTTAAATGCCCCCTGTGTGTCTCCTTAGCATAAGGAATTTGGGATCAGAGGTCAGTCTGATAGAGGATCTCATGGATCCTTGTGTGCAGCATGGAGAACATGGCATCATGTTTACTACTCTAAAGGTACTGAATGTACACGCATACATGTGTAAACACACACCTAAACTCAAGTAAAAATTTTAATTCATATTTAGTTTTTTAAGTATAATATGCCTCAATCTTGTACAGATAACAATGTAAATGATATTTTTCTTCAAATATTAGTGCACAATTGCTGTTTATATGCTGAAATAACAGGACAAAGGTTTTGCACAGGCCTTATTGTATTTATATATGCAGCTTATCGCAGGGGTTACGTTCCAGGAGCGTATGCGTAAAGTGAAAAACCGTGATGTTGTGATATGGTAAAACAAATGCCTATTTGTATAGTGTAAACCCTAAATATTCCCCTAAATATACTCCCAAAACATTTAAATTTCATTTTACTCTGAAAGAAAATGTAAAAGCAAACCCATATCCATACTGTAAAGTTTACACTGAACTACTGGAGTGCTAAAATGTAAATGTTACCCCTACTACTGTAATTCATGGATTGGCGTTTTCTTTGGAATAAGCAGGTTAAATACATTCCTAAAATTAATTTAATTTAATTTTAGTCGCAGCTTCCTCAATCTGAAGCAAGGAGAAATAAATAGCATTCTTGGATTGGCTACTTTCAAACGTCTTGTCTCTGAGTAAATGTGACTGTGACGTCTGGGCTCATTACGCTCAGGTGTCTGATTGGCTTTCTAACCACCACCCAAACATAAACAACCAGTGCGCGGACGGAGGGGTGTGGCAGACAAGACCCAGATGTCATAAAAACAAAAAAATGCAGAGGATACCTAAGGTTTCCTCTAACAATTGTTAGGAAAAAAAATACATTATAGAATGAAGCCATGACAGTTTAACAGTAATTGTGCATGTTCACACAGACATTAACTTTTCTTTTGTTAACATTAAACCAGTCTTTTCTTTTCTCCCTCAGGCTTGCTATTATCAGATTCAGCATGAGAAGATCACATAAGGCACATGTGTTCACATGCAGAACTGAATGCCTGATAGGCAGACCAGTATGCTTGAGCTCCTAGTGGGACGACCTTTGCTCTACAGACTTTGATGAGCTTGAACCCAAACATCTGAACTCAGTGATTGAACCTGATGAAGAAAGAACCTTTACTGATCTTCGTTGCATTTACAAAGTGGCACAAGTGGAACATGTTTTATTTGCCCCAGGCATGCAACTATAATAATACATTTTAAAACAATCCCCCCTTTTTCATCTATACTCAGAATCTCGTGCTAGCCAAAGTAAAACACGGTTGCATTCCCTTTTTGAAAACAGCTCATGTTTTTTTCCCCCCATATCCTTTCTTGAATGTGAAAGGTCAGTGGAACCTGTGGCCTAAGCCTCAGAATGAAGGATTTCTCTTTAGAAGCATTCTGGGACAGGGCATACTGTGATTAATTTGCTGTATTCTGGCAGTCATTTGAAGGTAGGGCACCCATAGGCAGTGATTTTCTACCTGGATGCCTATTATTCTCCAGATCTGAATGTCTTGTTGACAGTGCTTCTACATCCACCTGAATACATCCCACTACCTAGAAAGACCTGCGTGACCCAGCCACTTTTGAGAAGTCTCGCCATTGCATATCACAGAAGCCAGACGTTTCATAAATCTGTGAGGGCAGACTGAGGTATTTACAAACAAGTCTACTGATCCATGGCAACCAGTTTGGAGTTGGAATCCCTGCAGCCAACAGCCAATCAGATGCATGGAATTTTGTCGTGCTTGTTTCCATGGAACCCTCGTAAAATGTAATTTTATCATTACAGATGTCATGGATTGTGTACTTTTCATAACATAATGTGATCTCACTTCTCTGGGAATAGGAAGCACTAAGTATTTTGCATATTGAGAACTTCTTACTTGAAGCAATTTCAGAATGATTGAACTTTAAGTACGGTTGTAAATTTGGTTTAAACTAAGTGTACTCTTTCAACCTTAAGTCCTGACACTTATTTTAGTAGCACCCTGACCACTGTGTGCTTTTTATCAGAGTCAGTATTTATTAATGGCAACAGGTCAGTGGATCTGTTGAATGTTGAATGAAGATGAATTTACAAAATTATACATAAAGGGGAATTCCACCAATTTTTCTAATGTTCTAGATGATTCAGTTGTTGAAGTGTGAATATCCTCACTCTGTGCATTGATGTGAAATGGGTCATTGGAAAGAAACAGATTATTTCTTTACAGTGGTGGTGGTAGGAACCAGAGGTCACAATGTCTACAACACAAATTTGGCATTATATGTTCCCACAGAAAACCTTTGCCTTACACGCCTCTGCATGGATTCCTCCACCATGAAGGCTCCTAGAGGCATTAGATCTTTCAAATGTCTCTACAATACAGTGTTTCACATCAAACCTTTGTATTTCAACATTCATTAGTCAAATTTTGCTGCAATTCCCCTTTAACATGAAGTGGTTCACATGTTTAGATTTAAAGATAATTTTAGTTTTATTTTTTTGTTGTTTTAAACGGTGAAAACTCTGTACAACAGCAAATTGTATGAATCTGTTGTGTTCTGCAGCTGTGGGTCATTTTGTAACACCACTGATAAGCTGACAGCGCTGTGCACACAAGCACAGTTATTTCTCTTGTCTCGGGAGCTGATCGAAGTACGCTCATGTGACAAACGTGCCTCTCTCTGCTCATTGGTATTTGTCAGTTGTGCGTTCAGTCACTTTATTTAGCAATATTTTTCACAGTATTTCCAACTCAGTGTTTCTATCTGACCGCTATATTGTGATTGTTGTTTTTAATGTTCAGAAACTTTATTTATTTGGTGAGGGGATGTGATTGCGGTGATAATCTGAGCAATGAGGATAATCTGTGTAGTAATCTTGCCGGCAGGCAGTGTTTAAATGGCTGCACAACCTGATGGAATAAACAGTCCTTTTAATGTGTTCTTTTCTAGCAACTGTTGCCAGACTTGAAGAGCTTTATTTTGGAAAGCCCAACAAAAAATCCTACACTACACTACACTGATGATTGATAGTAAGGTCTTCAGATCCGGACCTTGAATCAGGGCCTGGAAGTTGCAGTAACTGGTATGACAGCAGGATGCCAGGAGCTTGCAAGTTCATTCCCTGGCAATGCCACAGCCATCTGTAGCCAATAGTCCATCAATCAGTGTGATGCTATATGGTGCAGGCAGCTGTTGGAACATGCTTGCCTTTACCCTCCCGGTGTTGAAAGTGTGGTGTGATTAGGAAAGTCCTAGCTAGCTGGAGGAATTAGACGCCACAAAAATTTGGTTAAAAAATTCAGCTGATTGTAATTGGTGAGGCCAGATAGATGAAGTGATTTAAAACATTGTACAGAAATGGACCAGTTACATGATCAGGAGTAGCCAGATCAGCTTCCAGAGAATAAAAAAAAAGGCTACTGATCTGGCTAAAGAGGCGACTATGCTTAACCTGAAGCTATGTTTTGCTTCCTATGTTTATCTTGACACAAAACTATATCCACACTCTGTGTGTCCACTTTTATGCAAAATAAGTGCCATTTCAAATGAATAATGAACTAAATCTTAATTTTGTGCTACAGTTTTGAGGGTTTTTGCCAGGTGTGTCAACAGTTGCTATGAAAGAATGTATATGGCACGGATAGAATCATCAGTGTGTTTAGCCGTGAGATTTCAGTGTCTATAGCCGTGTGTATGTGTGAGAGGGAGCAAGAGATACAGTGTTAGCTGTGAGGTGATTGACGTCTTGTGACTCTGTTTACTGCAATTTACCGTGATGTTACAGAATTGACTCTTTCAACAGACATCGTAGTTTGTACCTCCAGGTCGGTTTTGGACCTTTGCTTCTATACCTGAATGTTGTCATTTGAAGACATGATTATCCATGGTTGGACCTGCTGTACTGTATGCAGAGGGCAATAAAATGATTGGTGAAATTCATATTTCTGTATTTGTTTTCCCTATAGTACATGCCTCTTAGTAAATGCCTCAACTGTGTAGTAATACATAGCAAAAAGCAAATGTGGCTTTGTTACGGATCAGTCTTTCATAGAGATGTTACTTAGAGTTTAGAAACCATTAGCCTTTGCTTTAGTATTTTTTGCCTTAAATGTAGAACAGTTTCGGACGGTTAGTGGGTGGAAAAGAGGGATGAGGGAATGGATGGAACAGGGAGTGAATGCTGACCAATTGCAATAAATGGAAAAAGCTTATGTGAAATCAGATAACACTGGTCTTTCCCGGTAAAGGAAGGCATTACTGTGCCCTATTTAGCAACTGGGTGAAAGGCAAGTGAAAAATACATCAAGCATATTAAAAGAACCTTTCTGCAGAGATGTCCGTTCAATGGAAACACTTCCATTGTTTTTGCATTGGATGATTCAATATCTGTATGACCAAAATCAAATTCCAACCACATGGATTATCCTCAAACAGCAGAAATGAAATGATGGAAATTGGAATTGCCCTCTGGGTGGTTTTCTGCCATCATCCCTAGTTTTGGATCATGATTCCTCAGGATCTGATCGATATCTAAATCTGCCTACTTAATCTAAACTAGCACTTGCTTAACTATAACATGTATTTGTTTTTATTTAATTTGGTCAGAAATTTTTGGAATGATCTGTAATGCATTACCAATTCTGAAAAATAGAGTAACCAGATTACTGCCACTTTTGCAAAAGAAGATGAGTATAAATAGAATATTAATCAAAGGGAAGTGTGATTTTCCCACAGTCATCCAAATGCATATTAGCTTTTAGATGCATTTTATCTCACAGTTTCAGAAGTCTTATTGACTTGTGGGCCAGGGCATTAACGATTTCAGATTTTTTCGTGTTGACTTGTCGGTCAACAAAATTGAATTCAGGTCGACTAGTCATTTGATGACGTCATCATATGCGCAACGGAGGAACAAAGTTGTCTGACATTGAGCAACTTTTATTGAAGTTCTCTGTAGCATTAAAAGTCAACATGACATTTAAACAAAACGAAACAGGCAAATACCTTGAAATTTCTGGTTAAATTAAGTGTACAACAGAAAGTGGGAACAGTTTAAAGTGTGTAGCCTCTCATCGTCCTCTGGACTGGACGAATCTATGCAGTGCTAGCGTTAGCCATGTTCACTAGAGGTGCTGAGAAAAATGAGAAAAACGCCGGAACTGTTAATCTCCACATGTGATATGTGTTGTGTTTACACTCCCAACGTTACTGTTCTTTGTATGAAAGGATTATAAATATTGGTTAATTCATGGGATGCATGAGAGGCAGAGATTGAAAAACAGATGGGATTGGCGGGGGGCGGTGTCGACTTGTGCCTCTGAAGTTGACCTGTCGAATTTTCTGCTACTCCCTATTGTGGACAGTCCAGGTGAATTCTCAAGCAATGTTGTCTTTCTCTTTTAAGGATTCATTGATTTCCACCTCCAGTTCCATACCGAGGTGTATTTTTATTCACTAACCAGATGGTTGAGGAGGCTTGACATGAAAATTATAAACAAATAGTACAGTCCATTAATGGAATATAAATATATGAACCAAAATAAACAAAGTCTCAGTTGCTTCTTTGGTGGAACTAAAACTATTCATTTTTTTCCTCTGCCAATGTTTAGTTCGGTCAAACGAGCAGTCATTCGCTGATTTTCTGTGTGTTTCTAGTACAAGTGCACCATTGGTTCTCTAGCAGTACTAACCACTGAAAAAAATCAACCGTTGTGGCTGGCATATGCACAGCAAAGAATGTAATGTATTCATGTATTATGCATGGAGGTGGGGTTTGTGCACAGGGACGGGGTTTGGGTGGGGATGGGGTTACTCTCTCTTTCGCAAAAGAATACACTCCACTTAATCAATTTAAGAACACACACCACTGGAAATCCGGGTTTTCCTCCAACTCACCAATGCAAGTGAAGAGAATGGTCAGTGCAGAGACAGGCTGCTCAAATTCCCAGTGGTGTGTGTTCTTCTATTGGTCTTGTGGAGTGCATTCTTTCACCAAAGATTCAAGATTCAACAGCGCTGGTGAACTAATTATTTATGTTAAATGT
>JBBMFX010084350.1:0-10157 GCA_037832545.1 Rhabdalestes septentrionalis
ATGTATAATATATATATGTATAATATATATATGTATAATATATATATGTATATATATATATATGTATATATATATATATATATATATATATATTTGTGTGTTTGTTTTTTCACACACATGCACAAAGTTTGTTAGATAGCGTCTTAATAAGTGCAGCGACTCACAACATATATAATTACTTCAAAGCCATTTTAACGATGCTTTCTGCCTTAAACAACAATTATACAATGACACCTGTAAATACACTTCTGTCATACGCTGCACGTTATCTTTCCCACTGGTGATACAATTGAATTTTTGCACACAAAACTCTCTGCTGCTAGAATATCTCTCATTGTGTATCCAGTCCGACTAGTACTGAAGCTATTGTTGATTGATCTAATAGTTGTCTTGCTTGGTTGTTTTGCTGCTCTTGTGTTTTGCTTGCACTTTGTCATCCTGTCGGCTCTTGTGGTGTTTCTGTTTCTGTTTTTGTGTTGCATCATGGTCCTGGAGGCACATTTTCTTTTCACGGTGCACTGTGTGTATTTGGGTGAAATGACAGTAAACCTACTTGACTTGAGATGAGATGAAACAACTGGTGTCACATTTGTATTGCCCCTCATAGTCATGCATCACCACACTACACTGTACGAACAATGTGAAAACTTCTTCACCCTCAGGGGTGACTAGGGTCCAGTGTGTTGGGACAGAACCTTGTTCAAGGGTACCTCAATAGTGCCACAAGGCATCCTGAAATTCAAATCGAGGGCTTTATGATCACGGGACAACTCCCAAACAACTAGTCCACCAGCTGCTCCATAACTCAGATTGTATATGGATTTTTATGATGTCAACAGCAATACAAGGAAATACAGAGATTTTCAATACTGTTGGATCAATGCCAAAACATTTAGCTTTGTCTCTACATCCTTCTTTTATTCTAGCTGTTAGTTCCACCCTATGGAGAGAGTGCTGTCATCATCAGAGGGTAGTGGACCTCATGAGGAGCAGGCTGGCAATGTTAAGAGCATGTATTGTAAGGAGCTTGTGTATGGAGAAGGCACAGAGTTCTCCTTTGAAGAGCTGCGTGCTCAGCGCTACATTAAACAGCTGAATGGTAAGTCTCAAAAAAAACATTATCAGCAAACTTGCATGAACTCACCATCATACTGAAATTATTCAACTCAATGTAGAATAAATGTTGTTCATTTTTTAGTCATATTTACTACATGTCTAAAAAAATGTCCGGAATCCCCTCCAAATAATGAATGTTAAAGGTGACTATTTGAATATTTGAAGATGTACTCATAGCTGGCAAATGTGTTAAGTTACCTTGCAACTTTTCTAGCTTTTTGGTAACATTTTGTTAAGTTTTCAATCTGAACCCACTGCTTTTTGCACACCTTTCATGATGAAAATATCAATACAAATGGTTCCAATCACTTGTAATGGACTTGTTTCCTGATGAAAATATAAAAGTGCGCAGGCGCGAGCCTGCAGCAGCGTGTTGCAGCTGCTTAGTTTGTAATGTTCTTACGAGGTCTCAAACATCATGTGAAATACTGTCCTCCACATGGCATTAATCAATGCATCACGATCACAATATTATGTGCAATATCAATACTGTACTCTATATGGTGTTACTAATTTAACACGTGAAATATCTCTATACATTTTTTTTATTATTTCTTTCAGCAAATCTTTATTTTATTCAGATTTTATTTATATTTTTCTTGCTTTCTTTTTATTAGATGTTATTTTGACTTGTATTAGACTTTATTTATTTATCCTAGTATAGTACATTATCTTATTCTTTAGTTTACATTATTCTGGTGTCTCGTGTCTGTCTGTGTCTATGTAATGTCGCAGTCACCACAAACAATTTCCTTCAGGATAAATAAAGTTTTCTGATTCTGATTTGTTTCATGACTGTACATTTTGGAAAGATTTTTTTTAAAGCTTACAGTGTTAAAAATACTTTTTTGTGTTGTTGTTTTTTTAAATAATTTTTTACTTTAGAAAAAGCCTTGCACTTGAACAAAGTTAAGCAGGAACTGAAGGTCCAGATTGAGCAGAAACAGAAACTTCTTCAAGCCAAAAAAGACAATGTACAACATCAGGTATGTGGCATATACTGATTCTTTAAACAGTAAAATTGAAGTTGTTTTCACTGGTGTCTTGCCTCTACTGTCTCTTCTATAATCAAATAATTCATATAAATGATTACGTGAATCATATAAATGATTATGATTGTCTTTTGCCTTTCTATTGCCATGTTTCTTTGATTATACAGCCGCTTGAAGTGCAACAGCTTTCCTCTCAGATGTCTGAAGCTAGCTGTGCTCCTGCTGTTCCTGTTAAGACAGAAACTTTGAACATTTGTAGCAAGTCCATAGTGCCCAGCAGCTCTGCCCTGAGGTACATTTTGATTAAAAAATTGAGTAATTCAACGTGTTATGTTTGTTGTTCTAAGAACCATTTTGTATTTTGTTCAGAAATGGTTTAGTAAGCCAAGGTGAAGACATGGGTCTAGGTAAGTTAAATGCATGGATTATTTGGTGTCTGTTTTTGTGTGGTGTTTTGGTTATCAAAAGTTTACAGAACATGAGGAAATAAATGTTACTAAAACTATGTAAACATCAGAGAATAAGCAATGGAGAAATAAGAAAAGCCATTCACTGAAATATAGCTTGCATGAAATCCTATAGCTGTAAACTAAAGGGTGTTCTATTAAGATCAAGTTTTATTATTTAAGCTTAAATCTATTATCTATTTTCTTTTCCTCCTTTTTATATCTTTTAGCTAGAAATGTCCTCAAACCAAGACCTTTACAGGCGACAAAACCTTTCAATGTACATGATGAGAAGCCAAATACAAGGTATGTTATGAGTTGTGCAACATATAGTTTTTCTGATGTTTGAGGTGTTTCTGACACATTACTTTCACCTTATTGTTATGTTTTTCTCTTTAACTTTAAGGTCCTTCTCAGCAAACCATAAATCTTTGAAGCTACCAACATCCATTTTGAAAACCAGACAGCCTGCTTCAGAATGCCCCAGTGAAAAAGTAAAAAAAAAAAATTTTAATTTTGTTTTATAACAGTATTTTCTATTTTATTTACTTGTTTTATTTATTACATTTTTGTTGTGGGTACTTGGATCCGTTTCAGCACTGTATGATCTCTCCACAGGATGGCTCCATCTCACGCTCTGAGGAGGCTATTATTAATGGCCATTGGAATAAGACTCTTTGCAGAAGCCCCAATGACACCAGTGATTTTGTCCGCGCTGCTCAGCTGGCCTCTACTCCATTTGGTGGACCGGTGAGGCAAAATCCCTCAGCAGGAGAAGAACAGGAAGCCCTCAACAAAACTGCCTCTGTAATATTTAAAGAGCCAAAAGTTGATGCCACAGTAGAGCCCAAGAAGCTAAGGTACTTACTACTGTGTGACTGGATTAATATTTTTCCTCACATCTGTGTGAAAGTTGACAGTAACAAAACTCAGTTAGTAAATGTGAATACAATTTACAGTGAAGTGAAGAAATCTTATTGTAAAATGATATTGCAAACAATCTCTTCAAGCATAATTTGCAGTCCATGTTCAGGTTGTGCCACTTGGTTCCTGTTACCCACTTAAATTCTAACCGACAGAAGTGTTCCAAATTCATGGGAATTTCTTGGGTAATCTGTCCATAGTTCTTCTGCTGAATCAATTTTACTGTACATGACCCTTTTGAGAAATGCAGAGACATTTTTATTGTCTTTTCTAATATAGTAAAATGTGGATTCTAAGATTTATTATGCAGAAGTTTGCAACCTGATAAACAAATGCAGAATCCAGATCCAAAAACAATAGCACAACATAGTATTGGCTATTTGGTTAAAAAATATCAAGCCAGCATAAACAAACTTTGAAATATTTGCATTTAGGTTGTGTTAAAAATATGTCAGTTCAGGGGTTTTTTGGCAACAATTGATTTTATGGTGCTTTGTTCATTTTAAGCCCAATTGAAGAAATCAGTCATGAATGGGGTCATACCACCTGTGTGGATCCTGAGTTACAAGAAAGAGCCGCAGCCGTCTCTGAAAATACAAAGGTTAGCCTGTCTGCCTCGAGAATAGAGTCAGCTTCTGCTCAAGGTAAGATAATCCACTGCTTCCCTCAAACATTTGTATCAGTAATGTCAAAATATGGTAAACAATTGTAATAAAGGATTAGGCTTCTAATTAATTTATTACCAGTAAACTGGCTTTTGAAGTCTCATGTAATATTAACTTGTTATTGATAATCAGTAATTTTATGCTATTGTATAAAATCTGTAAATATTATAAAATACACACCAGAGTGTATGTTTTTAATGTTTTATTCTACATTTAATCTTTTGTCATTAAAAAAAAAAAAATTGTAACATTTCAAGCATGGGTGATTTTGGATATTAATTTTATTATAACTACATGCTTGATGTACTGGAGCTTTCACAGTTATTATGAAATCACATACAGCTCAAATCATTGTGGAACCAACTAAAGTTATGTTTTACTGCAAACAATTTATATATGGTATTTTAATTAAGTTATATAAAATGTGCATTGCATTCAAAAGTGTATATTACCATAGTTTATTATTTCAAATGTATTGTTCACTTTCCACATTTCCTCATATTTAATCAGAAATGTTTTGTATAGTGCCATGTGGGATTTGTTGTTGTATTGCAGTGTTAGGCCACTAGGTGGCACTCGTGACTTTTGCCTTTCAGACGGCATCTTAAGCTCGTCCTTTAAGTACGTGGATGTAACATAAGATTATAACAGAATGATGCATTAAAACATGTTGTATGGTACAATACAATAAAAAAGGCGAGCCTATTGTACATGTTCTGGCATATATTGGAATTTAATTAGCTTGTTTCATGATGATCAAATATGTGTTTCAGTAGATATCGGTCAATAAATGAAAATAGATGAGGTAATGATATGTTTCTGATGTTTGTTTAAACAGAGACTGAGACGATTGATCCTTGTAGCATGGATGGCAGAAAAGCGCTGCTTGATAACATGGACCTGAGTGCTTTTGCTAACTTCAACAGAAAGACTGGACCTCTGCCTGAGATTAATGATGGCCTCAGTATTGGTATGCTATACACGCTTGTAATCGCTTATTTTAATAATTTGGAGCTATATAACAGTTCTGACAGCATATTGTTGTTCTAGATGGTGAAACACTGTTTTTCCTCAAAAAGATGGATGATCCGGAGAGATGCTTGTATTGTTCAAATAGGGGTCATGTGCTAGTTAAGGTAAATGTGAGCTCTGTGAACGTTAGTGGTCAGTCTTGCAGGTTAAACAGGTAACGACATGCAGAGTTGCATCCGTCTGGCTTGTACAGGTGGAAACATCTAAAGCACCTTGGGATTTCTACATTAGCTCCCAAATGAGGGCCAGACTACCTGAAAATCTACAGCACTGTCATGCTCAAAGCTCCTGCTACCTTTATGAGAATGGCTCTCTCACACTCTGGTGGTTTCCACAAGGGCAGACTATTCAGGTAAGTCTGTTTCTTCAGTGATGGTCTCAGTTTTTGCACAAATGCCGTCTTACCTCAACTTTTAATTCGTGCCCTTTTTGTCGCCTCTGTAGGACTTAATGGAACAGCACATAGATAGGCGGGACATTCCACTCTTGGCTGTCCAGTTGCTGGAGATGGTGAAAGGGATGCACTGCTGTCGGCTTGTTCATGGAGCATTGGACCCAAAGACTCTAATGCTGTGCAACAGGTATAGCTCACTTAATCAAAATCTTAGTTTTTTAAGTTGCTTCTTTATTTCAAAATGAATAAAGTGAAGAGTTACCCTGCAGAGAGTTACCCTTCACTGTTTGGCAGAAAAGAATGCTGGCAATAAATTGCACAGAGACTGAGACTGACCAGTTTGTTTTATAGTAAGAACACATTTGGTCACATCTTGGTCATTCTTCTTCCAGCTATGAAGACAGCGTTGTTATCAGCACTGATTTCTCCAGCTCAGTGGACCTTGAGCTGCAGCCTGAGGTGAAGATGGTGCAAGATCTTCCATCTGCCCAGGAATACATTAGACAGGGCTTAATACTGCCCAGCGCTTCCCCTTACCAGGTATAACTCATTTCCAGGCAGCATAAAAATGCATGTCAGAAGATTTTTATTGTTGCTGTTATCACAAATCAAGAATAGTAATTTTTTGTTTGATTTATTTATTTAGATAGTTGGGTTTTTTTGGGGGGTTTTTGTTTGGGCCCTGACCTTTTATGCATTATGTCTTATACTCCTCTGATCCTTCATGTTTAATAAGAAGCATATACTTACATGACAGCAGTTATTCCTTTTTTTTCTTTTGGATTTATTTATTCATTCATTCATTTATTCAGTGGAGTGATCCTGCCTGACCTGGCAGCCCTGGTATATGATATGTTTAGCTAGCAATCCTGACATTAAGAAGGCAACAAAAAAATAATTCCAACATTATGGCCTCCAGTTAGAGCTTTGATATTTTAGCTAATTAAGAACTAAACGCCTGATTGTTGTTGGGAGATCACTCTGGCCGGGACATAAATGGACCATTTAATCTGCATAAAAAAGGGCTGTTAGTGACTCACTAGCATTTAGCTAGTTTGTTTTCCACCAGAATAATAAACAATTCACATAAGCACCTCAGTTTTTTTTTTATTTATCTAAAAACAATGTTTTTGTTTTTTAATATTTAACAAATGCAGCAAATGTAGTCAGATATTTTTTTGTTTCGTCACTAATACAATATTTCGCATGTATTCAAATTGTGAATTCACAATGAAAAAGGTGATAACTGTGCAAATGTGTCAACATGTCATGGAAAACAGATTTTTTTATTAATAGTAATTCCTAATAAAGCTGCATAACTTGAACATTGAACTTTACAAACAACCAGTGGACACAACCATGTTCAGCATCACTCCTGCTTCCCAGCTATAGTATTGTTCGTCAGCGAGTTACTACTTTTTTTTTTTTTCATATTAGTTTTGTTCAGAATATTGTAACATGAATCATCTTGAATAATGGCAGAGTTTGCATTTACACTCCTATTATTTCATTTGTCTCATATTCAACAGGTTGACCTGTGTGGCATTGCAGAAATAGTGCACTTGTTATTGACTGGAAGAAGCATGAAGCCATTCAAACAGGAATCGAATTGGAGATTGGCGGAAGATTCTGAATCTAACCTCAGGTAGGAACATTTAGTACATGACCACTAAATATATGTTAATTAAAAAGATTGTGTTTGATGAGAGGTGTTTTTTTTTCATGTTTGCTCCTTGTGTCCAGTGAGCCCCTTGGTCCTTTTTGGGAAGACTTTTTTCATAACATACTGAATCCAGAGGAAAAGTCAACAGAGTGTGTTTTGTCCAACCTCATCAACAACTTAAATAATGCCCTGAATGAAGGCCTGCAGTGTCCCTTTTCTCTGGAAAATGTGTTGTCATTCTAGTTTCTGTGTTATTTTCTGTTTTTCTATGAATTCTTGCTCTGTTCCTTTTGTCTTATTAAACTTGATGCTTTGTATTAATTCATGCAGTGTAGGTTCTTCTTCTGTAAGTTGGTAAATAATGTGCTGTATACACATGATTGCACTAATATTGAATATTTCTGGTGAAATTACTGGCTCATGTCTGCCTGTTTTTATGTGTTGTTTGATATTTCTTATTAAACGGTAACAAAATAAATACAAGTATTTTTTGTTCATTTATTAAGCTCTGTGTAGCCACCCCACCCCGCAAATGTAAAAAAAAAAACCCAACAACAACTCAAAGGGTTTGTTGTGTTCAATTATAGAGAATATTCTTATGTCCACAATAGAAATATAACTCCAAAATGACCAGTTAGCTTATATCTGTCTTATGGGTTTTCATGTGTAATGGTGATAATGGAAAAAGGAAAGAAAGAAAAAAAAAAACTGTGGGTACAGCTGTGTGGAGTTCTACCTGGTTCTCTATGCATATCTGGTGAACTGGAAGCTCTAAATTTCCACTAGGTGTGAGTATGTGCATGTGTTTGTGTGTCTTCCCTTTAATGGTGTTTCTGCTTTTTGCCCTGTGACTGGTAAATAGAACACCCTTTGACCCTGGCTAAGAATAAGCAGCTCAGATGATAGATGTTTTGGGCCAAAGCCTTAAAAATACTGTAAAAACACTTTTAAGCATTAGACAGCATATTTACAACAAGTTAATTTAACACATCAGAGGAATTCCTCTTGAATGAAACTCCTGAAAAAGGTGTTTGCTGCTGTCAAAGGGACCTGAAGAGGATACTTGCTTTGAAAAATTTACAGCCAAAGCAAATTTTGCAGAATACTCAAGAACTGCAGGCTACATCTATAAAGTCAGCCTTGAGGCTGCCACGACTGCAGCTGCTGTGTCTCACGGTGAGCAAGTTAATGTTTGCCGTAACCTAGACTCCACATTTGCTAGTTAAATGATGTATTTCCTGTCAGAAGCAGGGGCAAGGAGCTACTGGTGGAATAGGATCACTGGGTGATGGAGTGGCCACACCTTCTTGGCAACAGT
Organism: Rhabdalestes septentrionalis; assembly: GCA_037832545.1. Lineage (NCBI taxonomy): Eukaryota > Metazoa > Chordata > Actinopteri > Characiformes > Alestidae > Rhabdalestes > Rhabdalestes septentrionalis. Next base: position 8,551 of record JBBMFX010084350.1, read on the forward strand.
CTACAGATGTCTGAGCAGTAATGTCTATTATGAAGTCAAGATCAATCCTGTAAGTGACTTAAAATCGGACTTTAGATTGTGAAAGCTGTTGAGGGAGGGCAGCAGGTTAATGGAACCTGGTTTAGCTTATCTGAGTTGCTGTTTATGGATGGTATACATGCAGGTGAATTATAATGGAAGGTCTACTCCTTGAGAAAATAATGTCTGCTGGGCAGCTTGGGTACTGTTTCATGCTATCTTAACAACCGTGTGTGTGTACGTACATGTCTGTACAGATCATTGGCTTAGCTCAAGCAAAGCGTGGCTTCAGGGTGTGTCAAAAACACCACGGTGGATATGAAAATAGAAAAAGTCTTGGATTTTTTAAATTAAAAGTCTTGGATTTTTTTAAGTAACAAGAAACAAGATTCCGGTTTGTTGTGAAAGGTAATAGTATATGGTAGACCTAGTTCAACAAACTCCCTTTCTTAAATAGATAGTATTAAAATTCTGCCCATGACCCCTTTACCTCAAAGATGGAGATAAAATATTCTTGTATCATTAATATTAATTTCATATCCAAGTTCAGAAAGATTTGTTTTCCTCTATAAAAAGTGTTGCTTAGGTTGGTGTAAATGCACTAACTTTTTTAAAACATTGATGCATATTTTAATACGCGTAAATGAGGAGTATCTGAATGTTTCTGTTCATTTGTTAACATGTGAAACATACAGACCTAATAAATAAAAAAAGAGTGTAATGATACACATGGTTATATTTGATTCAAGAGTCATTTTTTCTATGTAAAATTGCATTGATGCTGCAAGGCTCTAACTGTATATTGCACACACTACTATAGTGCAATAAAAATTCAGTATTTTTTCAGTATTCCTTGTGTCAACCCTCTAACAAAATAAACACCCAGTCATTTGAGAGTAGGTGTGTCCACGTTATAAGCCCTGCACCTCTTGCTGTAACAGGATGTACCATATGATGAATTGGGATCACAAACAATTGTTTTTACAAAAGAAAATAAAAAGTGTGATACAGTTTTGAATTCTGATGCACACTTTCAGTATATACTGAAATTATTACACCATTACAAGAACTGAAAAGAACAACACGATCCTTTCTGTGGATGATTTTAAAATGAATGAAAAACTTGAAACCACTTTGATCTTCAGGGAACAAAGTGTGTTTCCCTGGCGTATTTATTAAGAACCATTTTTGGTACCAAATGTGCATGCATGCCATGCTCTGTTTTCAGGTGTGTTTTTTATGCTCAATCCACTAGACATGATTACAGCAGACACATGAGCAGTTTGTCCTGATAGAAGTTCTGACAGAGACTCCCGTAACCTCCCTCACTCACCCTCCAGGGAGGAACGCGCCCAACTCATCCCAACATGTGGTGGCCTGTGCAGTAGGTGTTGACTAGAGGAACTGCTAAAGCTGAGTGTGTGTGCGTAAGGCATGCACAGCGTGTGAGGTTTTGTGTCACTGAGTGACCATCTAAGAAGTTCTTGACAAAGATCACTCCTTGACAAAGAGGTAATTCTCTCTCTCTCTCTCTCTCTCTCTCTCTCTCTCTCTCTCTCTCTCTCTCTCTCTCTCTCTCTCTCTCTCTC
>JBBMFX010084361.1:0-10157 GCA_037832545.1 Rhabdalestes septentrionalis
TAGTTATAGTATATTAATAACATACTTCACACTGTGTACATTATAACATACCATAATAGACACATTCTGTAATATACCCATTCTGTAATATACTATATTATTGTTAATATATACTTGTAATATTTATATCATAACTAAAGCACTTCTGGATAGATGGAAGCTGCATTTCGCTGCCTTGTACCTGTGACATGTGCAATGACAATAAAGTTGAATTGTATTCTATTCTATTCTAATGTAAGATATATGGACATTCTTAGCATGTTTTTTGGCAGAAATGGCCTACCTGTATTAAATTGTATGTAAATAATTTTGCTCCTGTTTTATATTAAGTGTAAAGTGTCCATTAGTCATACATGAGCACACCACAACACACAGTGTGAACAGCATTTAACCCATTTGCCAAGTGAAGAAGTGGGCAGCCAGAAACAGCACACGGGGAGCAATGAATGGGGATTCGAAACCACTATCTTCTGTTCGCAGGGACTCCCTAACTCTCTAAACACTAGGCCACTAGTTATCTGGGGCACGAAACATACATACATGTGCACAGGACCTATATACTGGGGCACAGGGGCACAGAACATTTATACTGGGGCGCAGCACATAAATTGTGGGGCACAGGGGCACAGCAGATATATACTGGGGCACTGCAGATATATACCGGGCACAGCACCTAAAACATCATTATCATCATCCTCATCATCCTGAGTATGAGGAGAGGCTCCGGATGCTGCTCCTGTATAATGGTCCCTCTCCAGGTCTGATGAGAGTTTCAGCCCTGACTCCTCCAACACGGACATGTTGATGGGCATGAAAACCAACACGGGCGGACACGGAGGACTGGGAGAAATGGTGAAACAGCACGCCAAGAGTTACATCTTCCCCAAACTCTGCACAGTAGGGGATAGCTTGAGCCAGTTTAAATCGTGTAAGTCATTATCTCTGAAACACAGTTACACTGTCAGCCTCGCTCCGGCTTTCTGTCAAACCGAGCTGATTAAGAACACACAAGAGGCGTTTTTTTTCTTATTTTGTTTTCTTTAACCTCTTTATAAACGAGGCGAATAGCAGCACAGCCTACGCGTAGGCAGCGTGACAGGACAAAACTACACATCTAAGGTTTAAAAAGCCCCAGATTTGTTGTGTTGTCCGTCGCTCCGCAGGCCTGTTGTCACGCAGCGGAGTTTCCTGCTCAGCGCTGCGGACAGAGTGGCAGCCAATCTCTAATCGCATCGCTCCCTCACGCCGGTTCCTCAAACATAAACATCCCGCCCCCAAATCCTCCGACATTCATCCGAATAATGCAAATGAAACATCGCCGTTTCGTGCCTCACCCTCTTCTGCCGAACCTGGAGTAGAGGGTCGGATGTCCAGTAGTTCTCCTCCTCCTCCTCTTCCTCCTCCTCTTCCTCGCACTCGCTCCTGGAGAATCAGCCCCTCGACTGCAGACCACCTCTCTTTAGCTTTTCCTCAGACAGGCTCTCCAGATGGAGACCGGGAGAGAAACTGTCAATATTTCCCCTTCTCCGAGGATGGACTCTCAGTTAAATTATTTGCTGTAGAGAGGACACGGGGAGAGGGGCAACGACCCTGAAAGCAAACAAATGCACTGTGTTTGAGGGTGTGTGTGTGTGTGTGTGTGTGTGTGTGTGTGTGTGTGTTTTGTGTGAAAAAGGAACATGAAAAGGACAAGCTGGACTGATGAGGAGTCGCATCCTTTCATGCAACCTGTTGGATAAGCAGCAGCGGGACACCTGAGAAGCCAAGCGCACACACACACACTCAAAATGATGCGGGTGTGTATCACAACAGGTCTCAAATCCCTGACACTAAAATGTGTTTCAGCCAAAGGAGGATAAACAAAAAACTATTAGATTAATAAAAATGAAATCCTAATATTATAAAGGAATTTCACCAATTTCACCCAAAAGCAGTGTGTGTGCATGTGTGTGTGCAAGTGTGAGTTTTGAGGCAGGAGTTTAAGACAAAAGTGAGAAAGACAAGCTAGACCGATGAGGTGTTACAGGCCTGCATCATTTGATGCAACCCGTTGAAAAAGCAGTGCCGGGACACACAAACAAGATCTTAAACCCCAACTGTCCAGGCACCCAAACATACATTTTTTTCCTGAATAGGTAACAGGAGAAACATTTTTCTTTTATCAGGGAGCAGCATAATCAGTCTATGTTCAGTAATGAGTCTCTCTGTTAGAGTAAGGAGAAGTGTATTGGCACAAAAAGCAACAAACTTCCAAATAATATTCTTAAAAAATGCAAAATTAATGCACATCGGCATTAAGTAAAAAATGTGTTGATGTGATAGTGTGTAAACTTGCCCAGCCCGAATATATATAAATACAGAAAGCCTCTGCTTATCGCAGGGGTTTCATTCCAGAAGCACCCTCATATAGTGAAAAACCACGGTGTTGTGACTTATTAAAAACCTGCCTAAAAACCTTTTTTTTACTCAGTATAATCCTTTTCTTTACAGAAAATGTAAAAGCAAACCCATATCCGCAGTGTTGAATGAACTCCTGCCATGCTAGAATGTAAAATACTGATGTTACCCTTGTATAGACTGTACTGTAATTCATGCATGGGCTTTTTCTTTGGTATAAGCAGCTAATACAGTAATAAATGAATTTAATTTACAGTAATAAAAACACAGGGCCTTAAAAGAACAAAATGATAAACACAAGAGAAACACTTGAGACCCTCCACGGGGGAAATTCTGGACTGAAGCATCCAATAAGTAGCAAGGAAATCAGTAGAAAGGAAAAATAAATAACTTTCTCAGACGGATTACTTTCAAACCACCTCCCTGAGTACACATAACTGTAATGTGGTGCTTATTGGAACCATATGTCTGAAGAGATAAATGCCTCTAAAAGATTCCTTGCTGAAAGTTAGTTTGGAAATTGCTAAATCATTTGGCTTGTCAAAGAGGCACGCTGTAATGCAAAAAGAATTATGTTTTATTGCTATTTCACAGTTGCCAAGGACATGTAAGTTCACCTGGATAATAAATAAAATGTCTTTATTTGATTAACCAGCACTGAGAGCCCTAGTTCCACCTCCACCACTGGAAAGCTCCACATCAAACCAGCCTGAATGACTTTCTTTACCTGTTAATGATCACATCATTCAGACATTTGATAAAATAGCTGGAGTTGCTTTTTAATAGTTCACTATATGTATTGAAGTGATGTGAACTGTATAACTGTTTACCTTTGTGCTATCCAATACATATAATGTCTGCCTGCCAGCACTTTTCCTTTGAGGATAATTAAAGTTTTGCTGACTGGCTGATTCTTCTTCCTCTTCTTCCTCTTCTTCCTTTTCTCCATCTTATTATTAGATAAACAGAGTAATGGATTAATGGTTGCTCGAGGCCAATGTTTTGTAATCAATAAAAGTTTGATGATGATGACGGCGACAATGAAAATTGCCTACATTTGCATTATTTCGTTCCAGCAAGATGACCATTAGCTAGAATTACCGGCCATAAGCACTCGCAGTGCTCAGAGTGTAACACAAACACACAAACACACACACACACTCACAGACAAACATAGACTGCTCCATGCCGACTGTTGCCATGGCAGGCAAGCCAGCAATGCACCATTAGTGAAGTCAAACTTCTACCTGACTTGAAAGACAAGCACGCTACAGCTTTTAATTAAAAGATACCTCTGAAAGTATGTGTGACTCGTCCTCATCATCGGATGGAAGAAGCACCTCAAGCAATGGCAGCACCAGTTCTGAGGAGTCTGTGACAAGAGGGGACTTAAAACGCAAGTTTCTCTTTAAAAAGAAGAAAATAAAACATATTAAATTGGCCTGAACCTTTCCGCCTTTGATTTACCATTTCTGCATCCCCAGAAGATAAATGGGGCAACTGTTGACATTTTTGATGTGTTGTCTCTGGACTGTGGAAGCTGCAGAATGGGCGTGGACTGTTGATTTGCCTGTGTTTGGTGAACAACCTAATGAGAAAATGTTAATAATACATGTAGGCTTCGCTACTTTTAGTAGAGAAAGGCAGTTAAACCCTAAGGGCAATATATGTGCTGTAGGCTATGTGGTGCCTTTGTTGACTGTGGGAGTGCCTTTCAACCTTAGTTGTCTTTTCTCATTCTGTTTTTAGACCCACCCAGAACAAGCCCTCCAACCAGCGACGACACATCTCTCCCCGCTCAGTGGATCACAGAGGGAACCGGTGACACATATGCTTCAGGTGAAGGAAACTTATATTTATTAATACATGCCAAACAATACCATCTGCACTTATTGTGTCTGTTTGTAAAGGTGTCCCTGTAAAACTGAATACTAAGCAGATGGAGAAAACGTGTTGTGAATGACCATACTGGAGGAGTTATAGGTACTAGCAGCACTCGAACAATGTGTCTATAGGTTATAATACATTACAACTCTGTGATATTTGCTTTCATTTTCATGGGTAATATACAAATTGAAAGGCCAAAGCCATTAATATATGATGCTTTGCCAAAATGAAGGCACTCAGATGTACATGCTGTCCGTTTAAATGTCTAACATGATTGTGGTGCTGTCATACCAAAAATGACATCAACCCATTTTAATCTTGGACCAAAAGTCCAAAAACAGAATCACACTGTGTAGTGTAAAATGTAATACTGCCATGCGTAGGTTTCCTAGATGTAGATAAAGCCTTGTTTGGGACATTTTAGTCTAGATGTAGGTTTAATCTGTGTTTGTTCTTTGTTTGTTTTTCTTTCTTGCCTCTCTTTGCAAAGCTGTTAATAGTGCAAACCATTCCAGATAATAAGGAATTTGTAATAACTGTATATATACTATATAGTACGTGGCCAAATGACCATCATTCCTAGATGAGTTTAATTGGACATCCTATTCCAAAACAATGGGTTTTAATATGTAGCTGGCCCCTTGAAGCCTTAACAGCTTCCACTCCAGGCGTGTCTACAATGAGTTAACTACCCCCCAGCACATTCTGCTCACACCTCAGAACCACTCTACTTGTAAGACTTTCCATAAGATAAGATTTGGGCCCATTAAGTCGAAAGGGCACTAGGGAGATCAGGCACTGATGTTGGACAAGAAGGCCTGGCTCACAGTCTACATCCCAGTTTATCCCAATGGTGTTCAGTCGAGCTGCAGTCAGAGCTCTGTGCAGGTCACTGGACTTTTTTAACACCAGACCCATCCAACCAAGTCTTTACAGAACTTGCTTTGTGCACTTGCGTAGAGTCATTCTGGATTGGTAAAGGGCCTAAAACTGCTGGTAGAAAGTTGGAAGCATTTGTGTACAATCGGACTAAGGGGCCAAGAGCTGAAGAAAGCCTCAGTCTATTATCCCTCAAGCACCAAACGTTATCATAGGATCCATTTCAGAATCAGAATCAGAAAACTTTATTTGTCCTGGAGGAAAATGTTTATGTGGTGACCATCACAACACAGACACAGAGAGACACAAGACATCAGAATAACGTAAAACAACCTAAGCTAAAATATAATAATAAAATAAGTTAAAAAAACAGAGATTCTAAATAGAATTCATAAAAATAAAAATAAAATACATTATAATCTGTGTTAAAAAAAATTAGCGGAAAGAAAACACCCACAATATGTATACAATTAGTAATATTGCACATACCATGGTACAATAATTAAGTGATTTAGCGGCATATAGAGGACAGCATATGATATTGCACAAAGTATTTGGTACCTGGGAAGAACATTGCATAGCATTGCACATAGACTATTGCACATCACAGCAAAAATAATGCACATAGTCTTCCCCACATTGGTAGTTTTCTTTTTAAACCTGTAATAAATAAATAGAAAAAGCAGCAGCAGGCTATTTCACAGATTATTGTGTGGGCGTGTGAATGACTGAGGATTTGAAGCGTCTAATGGCAGTGGGAACAAGGAATTTTCTGGGGGGTTAAGTGGCGCACATTAAGCTGGTCAGTCTGTGGCTAAAGGTACTTCTCAGGTAATTCACCACACTGTGGAGTGGGTCGTCTACACTGTCCATGATAGACTGAAGTCTGGACAATGTTCTCCCGACAGCCAGTTTCCATGCTATCCAGTTCCTCACCCACCACAGAACCATTTTCCTGGCATCTGCCAAACACAGATTCATCCACTAGACTGGCAGACAGTGAAGTATGATTCATCATTCCAAAAACACCAACAGAGCACAGTGACTCCTGCTGCTCCAGGAGTGTAGTTGATACTTGGTATTTCCCAAAGTGATCTTGTGTTTCTGCTGTTCAGGCCTGGAAACCCTTTATTTCAAGAAGCTCCACATACACGGTTCTTGTGCTGATGTTTCTTCCATGGGCTGTTTGAAACTCTAGAAAACTGGCAGCAAAAGTTATGCTCTCCAGTCTTCAGCACATGTTTTTTTCATTCTTTTCGATGCAGGTGAGCGATATACAAAGACCTACCCATGCCTCTCAAAGAGCAGCAGTGGAGCAGTGAAGCCTAGACCTCAGGTCAGGTATAAGACCCACGCTCAGCTGATTAAGGAGAAGCTGGAACAGATCACGGCTGACATGCAGAAACTTTTAGAGCAGCACCTCCGTATGCGCCCTGCAAGGTAAAGCAATCTACACACATTATGCTTTATTCCTCAGCCTCCAGAGGCTGCAGCACCTTCACGAGACCTCATTCATCAAGCAGCTAGCAAATCATGCAGCGTTTGTGCATGAAAACAATATCATATAAGATGAAACACAGTGTCAACCTCAAAATTCGATTGGCATTGCATTTTCAATAAAAGGAAAAAAAAGAAAGAACTTGAACACATTTGGTTCCTCCAAAAATATATGAATATAAACAACACTTTTGAAACAAATATTCTGAACATTTAAAGAACCTCCACAGAATGTCAGTTTCTATAAAATCTTTAACAGATTATGCAGGGGTTCCTTAAAATGTATATAGATTCTTTACACTCGGACATCGTCTGGAACTAAAGATGTTCCAGAAGATGTTTGAATGTAAAGAATCTATTTAAAGTTTGGAATGATTTTGCTTGTATTAATGAAACTTTTTTTATTGATTGTGGTCATGTTGCTTAGCAGCCATAGCCTACTGTGGTAGGAATTGTTTATTGTGATTATTAATATTAATAATTGATAGAGTATATTACAGTAGAAAAGTTCGCTGTTATAGCGGCTACATAAAAAAGTTTAGGTAGTTCCATGTAACAAAGTAGAGTAACACCACAGTTTAAATTCTCATTACAGTTCAGTAATAATCTGAAAACTGTCATTTGCACATATTTAAAAAAAAAACACTGCCACCACATTGTAATTGCGGTAAAACCAGTGCAACTGTCTCTAGTAGCTTGTTATTAGACACCCTTAAAAAATTCTTGATATATGAGTTACTTTTTATTATTGCAAAAGGTGTTGCATTAGTAGATACAGCAGAAACAGGCTTACATAAGTGGTGTGAACCTTATCAAGTGTGGTGTTACTTACATGTCAGCAGATGTGGGAAGAACAGGAAGAACTTGCACATGCCAGTAGTGTCAGTGCCAGAAAGCATCTGCCTAAAATAGAGTGGGGTGTTCGTACCTCTCCCAGGGCTACACACAAGCACCACCTGATTTCTAGCTCCAAACAGATTGTGGATGTGTTTGTGCAGGAAAGCGCATCATCCTTTTGTGTGGAACAGCCTGAGTCCTTACAGAGACACTACAGAGATTGACTATCTCCTCGCCATGGTGAGTGCCCCGAGCTTTGGCACTGGAGTTATCAAACTGAGAGATTATTCCTTTCACCCGGTCCCTGAAGCACGCTGTGTGTGTTGCAATAACCTTTAGTTGTGTATAAAGTGAAATAAATGTATTTTTTTGAAGACTTTTTAAAGGCCAAGCAATAAACGTGCACGTACATACACAATAATAAACCAGACAACAATTTAAAGATGTCAAAATACTTCAAATAAGTACCTTTTGATTTATTATGAATATATAATATGTATGCTTAAAATGCGTGAAATATGCTGTCAGCTCTAAAATTTTAAATGTGGGCCAAAAACAAAATATCAACCTTGGGATGCTTATTAGCAAAATAGAGCTGGAACATTTCAATTTATATTTCCACTCTTATGCAGTTATACATGATTTCTTGTTCCATAAAAATGAGGTGACACAGAGGCCAAATCCCTTTATTTATCTATCAACAGGGCGATCAGATGCATCGGTATTAAAAACGTCAAGCAATGGCAATAAAATGTAGCCGCATCTGAAAATGCCCATTTAGACATTTATAACAGTAATTAAGACGTTTAAAATAACCAGAGGTGTAGTGAACCTGCCCGCCCCCCACAACAGTAAAGAGGATGGTTGGAGTATCCAAACACTTCTCAAGGATAACCGTTAGTAATTTTCACAGCAGTATCTTCAGGATGGAGAGTCCTCAACACTGCAACTAAAAACCACTTTCATGACCACACAGTATTCAAAACATAGAAAGTATAAAAAGTGTTGTCTTCTTTTATGTAACCACAAACATTAGCACCCAGAACTCACTATACCTTCATTTCATTTCATTTATTAACCCTAATTGTCATGAACACACCACAGCACAATGTGAACAATGTGAAATTCTTTCTCTGTATTTAGGGGTTAATGACTGGAATCAGGTTCTTCAGTAATATGAAAAATCCAGTTTTAGTAACACTCAAGGAATGTCTAGCGAAAAAGATGTTTATATAGGATTGTGTGGGTAGATCTTTTTAGAAGGACAATTGTCTAAAGTATACAAAAATACATTAAATGGTTCATTGATGAGTTTTCTTTTTGCCTTAAAGCTAGATTTCTCTTATTAGATTTTTTTTATTACGTTCACCAGGGATGGTGATAATGTTGGAAACGACTGTGAATAGACACGAAACCACATTTTAAATCTGCCTTATCGGGGATGTTGCCAACTAGTCATTCCTAATTCACAAGGAATGTGAGTTATAATTTGAGATTTATAAATTTTGTTTAATCAAGTATCTCTGGGAATGAAACGCTTTTTTTATATTATATGCATAAATCCCATTTTTTACTGATGCCATTTCTTCTAGCACTTTGTAACACGAATATCTAATCGTGCAGTGAAAGAGAGTGGAGTAAATAAAGACTGCTCTGAGAAAGCGAATCGAATGTGAACGAGAGTGGGCCACCCTGGCAGGCTTTGATGACAATGAGTAACTCCAGAAAAGCTGCATTACCTCATGCATAACAAACCAATGAGTAGAGCTTCCCTTATTGCTCCGTTCACCTCCTATTAGCCTTACCATCAGTCCTGTGGTCGTGTTTTTGATCAAAATGATCACATCTTCCTTAAATGTTTTGTTTTTCAGGCTTCTGACCCATGTGGCTGTGATGGAGGACCTTTGATGAGGTCCTAAAATGTGGGTTCGTCCCACTGAACCTGCCTGTCAGTCCCTACTGGTGTGATCAATGATGCGTTTGAATGTTTTTGCCTCTAATAGGCCTAAGGTAGAACATAATGTCTTTAATGCATTTACAGTGTCATTAGAAAAGGGTTATTTAGGCCAACGACCATTTTATGGGCATCGGCCTGCACAAACTTCTCTCTTGTTCTTTGCCCTTGATATTACTCAATTACTTCACTCTGCTGGCACGCATTCAGCATGCCCTTGTAGAACCTCCCTGAACAACCAGGCGTGCGCTGCCTCTTAACTACATCTCATAAGCTCCAACCCTGGCATGGAGATCATATCAAAGCCCTTTAAAGTCCTGCTGGTCAATGAAAAATTAATAATAAATAAAGATACAATATAAAAATGAATACCAGATATAATTTATGGTGGCCTTCAGGTGGCCTCCCACCAATTTTAAAGATTCAAGCATGTTGTCTCGCACTGCAATATGGAATTTGTAAAATGCCAAAAGAGCATCTTTTACATATGCACATGTTCCATTGTGTGGGTGAGTCTTCATTGATATTCAACATTGCGAAAAAGAAATAAATAATAAATAAAAAATCTCTGGGCTTCCTGATGGTTTGGGGAGGGGGAAGTGTGAGTGTGAGTGAGTGAGTGAGTGAGTGAGAGAGAGAGAGAGAGAGAGAAAGAGAGAGAGAAAGAGAGAGAGAGAGAGAGAGAGAGAGAGAGAGAGAGAGAGAG
>JBBMFX010084392.1:0-10155 GCA_037832545.1 Rhabdalestes septentrionalis
CATGCAGGCCTTGAAATACTTCCTGAAGACAATTCTTCGTGGAGGCAAAAGGCTGATAAACAGGGCTATACATATCTGGAAAGGTGCGTCGTTGTCCTCCCTAGAGAAAAGCAAGTGTCCAGAGTGTGTAGTCTTTCTTCTCTGCTTTGAGACTGCAAAGCTGAATAATGAGGACTGCAGGGAAATGACCCAGTCTTCAGTGTTGCTCTGTAATATAGGAAAAGACATCAAAACAAGACAGTAAATAAGGGATATAAAAGGGAAGAATAAAGTGAATCTCTGGACATCACCCAAGCAACACTTCCAGCTGTTCAAAGGCAAATATAAAACAGAGGGAAAAAGCAATGGATTATAGATAAAGGCTCAAGAAAGGCTGATGAAGGCTGGTGAAGAGCTTGGCACACTGCAGTGGTGGGATGAAGCCAAGAGACACTTGCATTTAGAGCATCAGTTTAGTGAAGGCGGCAAATGAGGTCCACCAATGATGCGATTCAATACATTGGACCTCATGGTTCATTTCACAAATGAGTATTTGGCACAGATGGTCCTTTTTAATGGAACCTAATGGTGCAAAATGCCAAAATTGAAACAAAGTAATAATATGCATGTTTTGGAGTATGAGGCCTTTACCTTATTTATTTTTTACATGCCTTTGTATTTCAAATAACTTTTCGCACATTTGAAAGACTCAGTCCTAATTACTCAACTGGACAAAAAATCTGAAAACATTTAACTGGTCTGGCTGATTAGGGATGATCAAACTGCAAAAAGAAAATGCCATAGCCATAGTTATTTCAAGCAGAAGTTGGCAGAAATGGCTGGTTTGTGATTTAAGTTCTGCTGAGTGTGACCATGGTAAAGGTGGTGATAAGTGGAATTTGACCAAACATGTATTATAATCAAGCCAATCAAATTGTTCGTTTTCCATGGCTGATTTTAAGAACCTCAATTCTTAAATATTTATAGGGTTTCGCTTTCTGTTCCAAAATGTTTTTCAGGTTGCTAAATGCAAAAGAAACTCAACCATGGGAAATACTGATGAGCATGTGAAAGACACTTAAAGAGGTTAACGTATTTTGTCTGGCTGTCTATGTCTTTATTACCTATTTTTAGTGCCATATGTGGCTCCAGAAAAAAAAAAACTGAAAAACTCTAACATACATTATCCTCTTCACCCTAAATAAATCCCATCTTTCCACTTGGTGTTTCTGTGCCTGTCAGGAGCAAGAGAATGAAAGAATAGATCATGGTGATGGCCTGTGGTAATCACTGTTTTCAGACAGGTTAGCTAACAGTGAAAATACTTAAAAAAAGATTATGTGCATTTATTGCTCACTGTCCATACTGAAGAGTCAGCTTATATAAGCAATGAGTCATTTTTTCAGCACTTATGTGGCAAACAGCTTTGATATGAAGCATGATATCTGGATCAGGTTATTGGAGCTGATATGTAGGAATGCTATCTGTGTATAGGATAGTTCATCGCAGATGATTGGATCTGGCTATTATGTGTAGTGCAGATATACACCAGTCAACCACTTTAAAACCATTGGTAGGTGAGGTGAATAACTGTAATTATATTCTTACTTGAATGCAGATTCTGTATGACATGCCATCTTATGAGAATGTTTAATGTAGATAGCCTTCCTGATATGTATAGTTCTTTATATTAGAATACAATACAATTTGGAAATCAATTAGCATATTTTGAATACATAGACTTCTCTTCAGTTACAGGAATACTTTACAGTTGTTTCTACTAGGGTGGCAAAACCAGTTTTTAAATGTGGGGTGGCTATCCGTGCTATGCAATTTTGTTTTTAAAAAGAACTTATCTTTTAAAACAATTATCTAATTTACAACATTTTTCAAGAACCTTTTCAACAATTTTATTTTTCATGTCTGCAGGTCTGTCATTGTTACACCAGATTTGCTACCCTCCAAAGCCACTCAATGACACAGAACCTCACAAAGCCAACACCCAGGGGGCACAGGTCATAGACAGTGGAACATGTATACGGTTTTGTAAACTCGTAACCACCGGCATAGCCACGGGACATGGTTCCAGCTCAGAGATTGCTGAATCCTCAGATTAATTGGCTGCCTCAAAACAGGGCATCTTCGTTTAAGCTTGTCTTACCACAGGAGACTCCCAGAAGGATCAACTTGCTCCAGGGAAGTCCCAGAATAACCATGGCTGCTGAAATACAGCATGGAGAATGCCCTTGCCTCTTCATCCCCAGAGGCCTCCCGCCACAGTTCAGGACTTGGACGCAGGTACGCTCACTCAGCGGAGAAGAAGCCATGGGTATTAGATGGTTTTTGGATACCTTCCCTGAGGACAGTTCAATTCATGAGGTTGCTACCTTTATCTCGATCTCCCCCACTCTCTCTACCACTACCATCTTCTTATCAGTGTCCTGTGGTTGATCTGTCCCTGCAGGTTGGCCTCAGACTGTTTGAGTTCATTTCACACTCACTCCATGTGTGACATGTGCTATTGTATTAAGTCGGTACATTAGTGCATGTCACACCAACTGCACAAATACACTCATACACATACAGATGATGAGGCCTGCACTCAGAAGACACACAAACATGCACTGACTTACAGAAGCAAGGAGCAACATGGGAAAAGACATCATCATTTACTCCCAGTGGTACAGATTAGCTACTAATAGCATTCTTCTGGTTATCTTCTGCCAAATGCACACCCACTGATTCAAGAGGATCAGAACAAGAATAAACTAACTAATGAAGATGAAACAATAGCTAAGCTAACAAATGATGATGGAAGAATTTTGCAAAAGCTTACAGTCTCAAATGTGACACATCACCAGTAAAATGCTAGTAAAACATATCCGTATGGTTCTGGTTTGGGCATATGGTTCTCTGATGAACGTTTAATTGGCATTTTAATCGGCACTTAAATTATTTTTAGGTTCTTCAAACTTAAAACAGGTTCTTAACAATCTCATGCCTGTCCATCCTTCTAAATGCACAGATGTGCATAAAGAATATCCACATGGCATGAGTGGGCAAAATTACGTTAAATTTCGTTCTGATAAGCACTCATTCTTACTTTAGAGTGGGACTATTGAGGGCTGAGGGTCAGGCTTTCCTGAGAAAATGTTTGAGACAGTTCATGTGCTTTCTGTGTTGTCCTTATATTGTGGACAGACAAAATCATGACTTTTTCTAGATAATAAACACAGTATCACAATAATGTGCCTTGCATTATTTTTGCATGCAGTGTATACATTGATGTATTTTAAATCTGATACTGCACATTTGATCAAAAAATGCACCTGGGAGATCCAATACCCTGAAAGTGAGACCCAATACCTTGACAAAATAAATATGTTTTCTACCCATTTCTAATTTCAAAACAACATTACTACAGGTATTTTGTCACTGTGTCATCATTTAAATTGCCCTTTTTTTCAATATCTTGACTTATTTAAAAGTCATTTGCCATGCTTGTCTTTGCAGTATGCTTTATTTTAGGATGCTTGATGGTTTAGTTTCTGGTGTTGTTTTCATTGACTTTGCTAAATGATGTAATTAAAGCATGTATTAGTGATGACTGGGTTCAAGCAAACTCTACATTCTCTAGTGTTGTCATTGTATAGCTATGCCTTTAGGATGGTGACCACTCTGCTTTTAACAATAAGGTATATTCTGATGGTATGTGCCATGCTTTAAATTCCCCCTCCATTCTGAACCACCAGATATGACAATTCAATCATCCAGCATCAGTAATCAAATTAATGTTCTCATGTAAACATCTAATATAATGCTATCTTAGAAGAGTAGGGTATGTTACTATAGTGAAGTTGAGATGAGATCACTATTAATGATTTTGGATGAGTGGTCGTGTGCAAACTTTTGAATGTCTTGTATTTGGTTTAACATATTTAGAGATCATATTTTCCTGGTTCCCACACTCTTCACTGCATCCTGTGCAATTTTAATTCAGTTCACCCAAGTGTTGCCAATTAACATGCCATCACAGACTTAGGCTACCTCCGGTTTTCATTTATGATTCATATTGGAAAATTCCAGTTTAGAATGAGGTCTGTCTCTTTTAAAATCTATTAAAAAAACAGCCTCACTCAAAAACTCCCACAGTGTTCAATCCTTATAGCTCAGGAGTTATTGTTGCTATTTGGCTATACATTTGGTACATTTAACATGTAAATTAGCATGTAATTACATTTTCCTATTGGATATTGAAAAACTGCAAAAATGTGTAGTTTGTTTTTTATTGCAAAAAAAGTCTGCATGTTCTACTTACAGCCACAATTGTAGTTATGATTAACGGTACTGTATCTTTCAAGAAATTAATAAGAAAAGTCATACATACCTTTAGACAAGCCTAGCCCCATACATGCTAACATCTATTTACATGGCTCCGCAATTAGGTAGACAACAAGTTCATTATTGTTTGTTATTTTTCCTATTCCTGAAAAATGCCAGCAAAGAGGTTTTGTTTAACTAGCTGGCAACCTAATATTACTTAGGCTGCTGTGCAGTATACTCATTGGGCTCAGCTAGCCTGCTAGGTTTACTACATCTCATGTGTCAAATGAGCCTGTTGTCCAATTGTAAATGGTAAAACTGTCTCCGTAATAATCCATCAGCTTTTGTTTCACTCACGTTTTCTCTTTTGGCGGCATGAGTGGACTTTCCTTGTTAGTCATGTTTTCATTGTTCAGGACCTCTGACAGTGCCTTTAAATTGATGGTCTTGCATCTTTATGTTCTGTTCTGGCTTTTTTCTGTTGAGATTGCAGTTGGCTAGGATTTTGTTCACTGGTTTTACTTCTTGAAGTTACTTGCATACTTCTGAAAAATCTTGTTTGATTATCTATTAATGAACTTTTATTAACTCTGTGGATTCAGTTCTACTTCGAAAAGTAAGAGTGTCTGCCTGTGTGCATCTCCTAGTGTAGAGAATATAATGGCACAACAATAAGCATTTAGCCGACACTTGAATCCAAAGCGACTTCCATTCCTACAGGGGACACTTTCACTGAAACAACTTTAGGTTAAGGGTCTAGTTCAGGAGTCCAGCGGTGGTATGCTGAAGGTAGGACTTGAATTCATGACCTGTTGGGCTAGAGTAACTTGTGCTCAAGCCACCACCAACCCTTCTGTAGCATATTTATGAGACGGATGTGTGGCTCCAATAGACTACTTGGGTTAAAGGACTACCTTCGTATTAGGTTGAATCAGTCAGTTGTGGGCATGTGGGCAAGGACAGCACCTGGAAAACATCTACCACTAGATATGAACTAGATTGCTGCAATGGGGTTCTGGTGTTTAGTACATTTGCAACAGAGTTGATTATCTAATCTGCCTGAAGTTGAAGACAGCAGTAAGCCAGAACAGCCTGTATCAGTACTAAATTAACAGTGGTATTAGGAAGGGTGAGTTTTACATGAGCAGTGTGAGTTAAGTAATTTTGACACAAATCATTTACATTTTTAGCTTGATATCACAGACCATGCTGGGTGCTGCAGATTTAAAAATGATAATGTAGGTCTTGATTGTTGATATTGTTGTTGGTCACCCCTCCTCCTCCCAAACCTCCCTGATAAGTCAAAAGCATTTAACTGAAATTTTGTTTGCCCTAAACAAAATTACAGTTGTTGCCATAAGTGGATTTCTGTTACATCACACCAAGAAGTCTTTATGGCATCCTCTTTTTTATGGGTGTAAATTGAGAATGGTAGACAAACCAAAAATGTCCAGTCGACTGGCTTTGGGGTCAGATATTGATCACAGTTGAAGCATTGTGGAATGACTAAGGCAGAATGTACAAAGCAGTAGGTGTGCTCTAATTACCAGATGCTACCTGCTTCAGCAGTTTACATGACTGATTTATTTTTGGCAAGAGTTGGGAAGTCCCCGTCTACCCTTCTGCAGTGAAATGCTTTAAGGAGTACATTTGTGCTGCAGGAAAGTCTGCCCATGTCGTTACTTTGTAGAGTGATACTCATATACAGTGCTTCTAATACAGTACCTATATCTTCGTATGAATGAGTCAGCTAGCGGTAGGCTGAATAGGCAGAAATATGTAAATGCCTTGTGCAATGTGGCCTGAGTCATTATCCAATTATGATGACACTATCATCAGCAGGAAATGCTTTCTATGTGTGATCATCTCAAGCCTGGCATATCACAAAAACAATAGATTAAACACAAGCTTTTTTTGAACATTGTTCTTTTTTGTGTATGGACTGTGAAACTGCTGCCACCTTTACAAATCAAAATCTTACTGAAAAGTGAGGAGCCAATTCCACTTGCTCATTCATGTTCCCATTAATAGTGGCAACATGCACATAGCCCAAGTTTTGGGGAGTAAATTAAATGTCTGTATTTGCATTGTGGACATCACAAACCCTTGTCCCTATTACCACCAGAGTAAAGAAAATCCAAGGCAGTTTCTATACAATGCATCATTTCACATTAAACCAGTCTTGATGGTTTAATGATTGTCATGATGCATAATCACCTCCCCTTTAATTGCTTTACAGGATACTTTCCAGTTCAAGCCTGGTGCCTGCAGTTTTCAACCTGGAGCCTGCAGTTTCATTTAAGGCCTAACCTCAGTGCAGGTTTGGAAGATTTCATCGATTGGTATTAAGGAAAAAATAATTCTTGTGGATGTTCTGGCATCAGTCTTGCTGTTGCTCATACTGAAGGTGTTAAGTACTGGAGCTTAAATGGCATTGAATACCTCCAATGGCAAATTGCAGAATAGGCTGCTTCACTTCCATTAGAAACCTCACAACAGCAGTATTTCCTGATGATTGGCTTGTGCTGCTGCTGTGCCATGACTCAGCAAAAGCACATGCAAATCAGCCCAGCCCTTTCCTCAAAACCTCATTCTTCATCACTATAATACCAGCACCACACGCTTCAACCTCATTTGTTCTTAGTCTGCTATCGCTCATCTTGACTGATAATGTGTAATGATAAATCTGTCTTCCCAAATGGATCTTGCCCTGCTCAAAAGAAGTGATTGTTTTCTCATTGGTGTTGTTGAATCAGAAGATTTTTTCAAATTGAAACTGAAATTTGGGACGTGCAAAGCAGCCTCTATTCGTGTATTTGTATTTGTTAAAAGGGAAAATTATTCGTATTTGTGTTTGTTTTCAATTGAAATTCATAATGCTGCACGCAAACTCCATCCGCCGCTTCCCGAATCTACTACTGAACTTCAGTATGTGACAGGGGGTGGGGTTGGAAGCAGAGTATCTACTCCCGAACGCGAGCATGTGACCGGGGTGAGTGGAGTATCTTCTCCCGAATGCGAGCATGTGACTGGGGTGAGTGGAATATCTACTCCCGAATGCGATCATGTGACCGGGGTGAGTGGAGTATCTACTCCCGAACGCAAGCGTATGAACGGGGTGAGCAGAGTATTTACTCCCAAACGCGAGCGTGGGACCGGGGGGAGCCGAGGATCTACTCCCAAACGTGAGCGTGTGACCGGGGTGAGCGTACTATCTACTCCCAAATGTGAAGGTGTACCGGGGGGTGGTGAGTATGTAACCTGGACTGCAAGCATGTGATGGAGGGGGGCAGGGTATTTGTCTGAATACCTTATTCATAAAAACACCTCATTTGTGCCTTTCTGAATACCGTATTTGGGTTCGGCTCCACCCCTAGTCATCTAATACTCATGCATCTTTGATAATTTTTTAAGAATTGTTTTAAGATTAAACACAGATTAAACAGGTTGTTTTTTGTGCAGGATGAACAAATCACAGACACAGGTTGGTACTAGACTGTCAGAGAATGACCCTTCAGATAATTAACTTAAATGCTAATCTGCACAATGTTATGTGGCAGCATTTATTTTGCATTGAAATGGGTAAAACATCTTTTAATTTTGTTTTACATACATCAGATATCAAAGTTAGTTTAGCTACTTAGCTTCCTTAAACTTCTCAAATGCATCTATGACAATGCATTCTTGCAATCATCGTTATCAGTTGTAGTTAGCCTAATTACTGATATCGATAGTTAGCCTATCTTAGTGGTGTCAGTGTGGGATCAGGTTCATTTTGGACCTTAGCTCTAGAGGTAATTTTATTTATTTATTTATTTTTGCTTCAGTCAAATGAGGGCAGTTGGGCAGTTGCCCAGGCAAGCTTAGGCTTACCCTGTGCACTTCCCTGATACCAAGAACAAAATTATACCAGTTAGAAGATTCTCAGTATGTCACAATGAAGGGCAGGTTCTATTGGTGTTTACAGTTTCTTTTTTCCCCATGATTTTAGGGTTCTGCCACCACTGGACAATGGCAACTATCGTGGCCATGACAATATGTCATTCATTAGGACACTTGCTGATACTCAATAAAGACAGTGCACTTCCCAACCTTGCTACAACTGCTGAATATTTGAAAGCTGACACTTACAATGTTGACCCTGTGGATTCCATTACCCATTCTCAAGCCCAAAAACTCTGCCATGGAACAAGATCGAGGCTGAGAGGGGGTGAGAGGAGAGGGATAGAGAAAGTGCTTAAGCAGAAACTAAGGCAAGGTTATCCGATCTAGGTGACACGGCAAAGGAAGGAGGCTGGAATGTTCAAGTACATAATCAATGTGAAAGAACAATCATGACCACAGTCATCAGACCTAATTATTCCTCTTGTGCTATTCATATTCAAATGAGAACAGCAAAGAGCCGCACATGCTCATCAGTCCCCCTTTTTGAAAAAGCATATGATTTGATAAACTCATTACCAGCTGTGTCTTGGAGATTATTTCAGTGTAACACTTTGTAAATTCATTGTTGAATAAAAAAACAGCAAAGCTATTTTTGAACTGTCTGCTGCATCTTAAAGAGACATTCAGAGCCAAGATTAGATATATGACCCTTTATCATGATGGTGGCTCTGCTGAAGTTATCTTTCTGATATAGCGATATTATTAACTTTGACAGAAATATTTCTGTTGATTGCATTAGTAATGGAATCACCTACTGATTATTTTGGTGCTGAGTAAAAAGCAAAACAAATATAAAGGACCTCCAGAATAATTTATAGGTAGGCCTTGATATGAATATGAAGAATTCCCGTTAAACTGGTACCGGTTCTAGATAGCTGGAATTTTCAATGGTTAATGCTAAATGGATAAGTGGAAGAGACACGAGCAACATTCTGCCCATCACCACCACACATTTGTTGATCAGATGTTTGTAGCAATTGCTCCATAAATGAACTCAGGAATTTCTAAAATAATTATAATAAATTAAATGTTGCAACTTTTAAAATGTGATGTGATGCCTCCTTTTTGCAGTAAATTAGGGAGAGTAGTATCAGAATCAATATTGACAATAGTTTAGTTATAACTGTTCAGATGCATCCCCAGCAGCCATTAACACCTGAGGACACCTGAGACCTTGACAATATTGACAGTAATAACTGATGTAAGGAACAGTTCAAAATGGAGCATTCAAATTAGAGAAACCTGTCTACAGATTTCTATTTGATTTCATGTCTCTTGGGGTGAGACAAGTGAGATTTCTTTCAAAGCAGATGCCCTGAAAACGGCATCAGATTGAACTCAACATGACCCTTTAATATTTTGTGATATTAAATAAATGAATAAATAAAAGCCAAAATAGCCTTCTGTTGATGAATTACAACTGAACATCTTCATAGCCTGTTGGTCTCTGAAATACAAAGAAAGGTATTATCCAGACATGCAAGTAGAATAGCCTTTTAGCTAAAAACTGATGTAGTAGCCCCTTTGCATCTTGGTGAAGATATGAATCAACTTGATTTAAGGACACTCCTCCCAATTGCCCAACCCCCCACATTTGATTTGCTTCTTAAAATAGAAACACTAAAAGCTGAAGCGAATTTCAAATGGTACAGAATCCCTATGTATGGATTAGTAGCATGAAAAATTCCATTTCATAGAGAAAAAAAATAAGCTTTTACTTTTCCTCCCCTCTCACCCTGGACCCAACCTATCACCGACCCCACATAAACAGTGCTGTTGTCTGAAATATGCAAGCTCTAATCCGTCACAGTCCCCTCACTTCTCCTGGTACTCCAAATCACACACACACACACACACACACACACACACACACACACACACACACACACACACACACACACACACACA
>JBBMFX010084403.1:0-10155 GCA_037832545.1 Rhabdalestes septentrionalis
CTCGGCTCTGGAATTCTCTACCTCCTGACATACGAAACATCACTTCATTTTCTCTCTTCAAATCTAGACTCAAAACTAACCTTTTCAAAACTGCTTACTCAATATGAATTTCTCCTCTCTGCCATTTTATCCTTGATTGTTTTTATGCTGTTGGTCTTGTTAATTGTCTGTTTTTATGATTGATCTTTTACTATATTGTTGTACATTGACCTTGAGTGTTTTGAAAGGCGCTTTCTAAATAAAATGTATTATTATTATTATTATTATTAATCTAAGAGACTTATTAACCAACCACATCAAACAATTTAGACAATTCACACCTTATTATCCTCAACCCAAATTACTAAATTACTAAGTAAAGTCTTTGAGGCAATGAAGGGGTTATCAAAGTTTTCAGGAAAAAACAAAAGTTCAGCCGAGTCCCCGGCTCGATTGAGATGCAGTTTTTTCCTACCACAACGTTGTGAAAAACAAAAAGTCCTCTTTGAAAAAAAAAAGTCCAACAATCCGGTTTCCTAGTGGCTCGCCATCCCCCTGGTTAGGAAGAAAAATCCAGTCCCATTTCACAAAGTCCAGCGGAGTTTAAAAAATTTCCAAACTTAGCCAACCGTTTCAGCACAGCAACCCACGTCCATAAGTTCATAGACACTCCGGTTGCCTCTCAGCCCTGTTCTCTAAACATGTTTAAAGCTTATTTAACCTTAATTGTCTCACTTCTGTTGTATAAATATGGTTTTTAAACTTGTTTAACCTTGTTTGTCTCATATCTGTAACTTGTGTCTGCTAGTTGTGTTTGGTTTCTTTTTTCTGCGCTGGCGCATGCACTATCGATTTAAATGGATTATTTTTGATGAAAAGAAAAGAAATGCACGCAGAAAGATATTTGAGGTCCTTTAAAATACAGCAGTAGACCGTTGGTGGTGACATTTGATCAGAAGATAAGAATATCTAGAAGAAAACTCCAAAGGAGCGAAGCGCGTAGAGAATATGCTCGTATTCTCCTCAAACTAAGCTCTATTGATTCTTTTACACTAAGCTACAAGTCTCACATTGAGGGCTGGATCGTGATGAAACTGCTTTTGAGTTGTTTTGGTGCTGTGTGGTGCGGTGCAGCATCAAATTCAAATCGGCGCTTCGGGAACCAGCAGGGCGGGGGTGACGCGGAGTTTTGCGCGTGAATGAATTGCAATTCTGTTGTAAAAATAAGGAAACCTGGATGTCTGGAATGGTGCTTGATGCACTAACAGACATATTTTATTATTCTGAGCTCAGATTCTGCACATAAGTTGAAAAGGCCCGTGGCCACGGGGTTTGAGTGCTATGAGTAATACACCATGCATTTAGTTTCACATTTTCAGTCACAAATGTATAATAGTGAATAAATAAATAAGTAAAATATATCATTTGACTCGAATCTTAATTTAATCTATACATTCAATGTCTGCCGTGGTAGAGGAGGTAAACCTACCGACCGCTCCTGGGGGTAAATCAGAATCTGTGCTTCGGCTACGCTAGACAGGAATACATAAATAAATAGAGCACTATTATGATGTTTGTATGACTAAGAAAGACATTGTTGCTGATTGTAAACCTCTTAAAGATCATGCTTCAGCATATTTATTAAACATTTAAGAAAACAGTGATTGTATAGTGTTGATTTTGCATTATAATACTGTATAACCACAGGGGTTCTCTTTAAAGAACCCCTGTCTATTTTCTTAATGCAAATTCTAAATATTCTGCCAAAAATGCTCCGAAAACATTTCATTTTAAACATTTTAGACAGAACTGTACAGACTGTACTTTAATTAATGCACTGGCATTTTCTTTGGTATGTGCTAGGGATGAGACATGATTTTCAAATACTCGAATATTCAATATACATTCGAATATTTAATAGTTATTTCGAATACCGTTATCTCACTTAATAACACAGAACCATGCAGCATGAATAATGCAAAGACCTAAGGCTAGTAAAAGTTCTGTATGTGACTTGTTTACGTTAAATGACACTGCAGTTCAGTGCAAACTGTGTCATAAGAAGCTGGCATACCAAAGATCAACCACTACCATGCACAGTCATCAGTCAGCTGTTTCACCGTATTTAGCCTGATTGGCTAGGCAGTTCTAAATGTGGTTTGTGATGCATTTTTAAAATTGAGAGAGTGTAGAATATAGTTTAATAGGTGCATTGCTCTTGTTCATTTACTGTACTGTGATTTGGAACAGTTTGTGTCATGTGATTAAACAGTTTGTGAAAAATAACTTTTTCACCATCTCTGTCGATTTTTGAAACATTTTCAAATAGTTCTCCTCGATTTTCAAATAGTGTTTTTGCCAAAAAGTCACATCCATATGAATTATCTGTATCTGTACTCGGACTGGGCGGGATTTAACCTGGGAGTGGGTCGGGATGTCTTGAAATGGGTGGGGTTTTGCCGGTATGTGATTTTAAGCATGCAGTTGATATGGTTTGATCAGAAATGGTTATATACATTGATGATTGTAAAACTATTTACCTGACTGCATCAGCATTGAGCTTCAGATCAGTGGTTTTGATCACGATAACAAACAAACTATATACAGAACTTTTGCAACAATGAATACAACACATGCGGTTGCAATTATGAAGTAAAATGTAATGAACAAGAGTTTTCATCTCAACAAAACTTTCTTTGTTTAACATTTAATTTTTTGTATGATCAGTGTGATTTTTTTTTTTGTTGTTCTTTGTAAAAAAAAATTTATGTCTACACTAGGTATGTGTGTGAGTGAATGAGTGAGTAAGAGAGAAACAGAGAAAGAGAGAGAGAAAGAGAGAGAGAGGGGTGGGGGGGGGTTTGTGTGTGTAACTTAATTTGTAATATTATACCACAACTACCTTTAAAAAAAAATAAAAGACAGCAAGAAAGTGTCACTCAGTGCGTGAAGTCGAAAAACTGGATAGAGCCAGCAGATTGTTAAAAAAAAACCCAAAAAAACCTCAGATGACCGGCAGAGAAAGGGAGAGAGAGTCTGTGTGTGTAGCTAATTAATTTGTAATATAGTTTTTTACCACTGCTTCCTTTTTAAATGTTTTTATGAAATACAGCAAGAAAGTCTCAGACATTTAAAAAATGGTTAGAGCCAGCTGACGGTTTAAAAAAAAAAAAAATCTCCGCCAGGCAGAGACGCGAGTCGCATTTTACCAAGCACCACGTCCGAACAAACTCCACGTTTCCCAAAACTCCACTGGTTAATAAGTAAGTACTACAAACCAAAGTAAAAAACAAACCCGAAGCTGAAGAAATTTGTCATACAATTGAATTGTATAAAGTTTAAAAATTACCCCAAAATGTCAGTGTTGCTATGAGCAGAACTAGAACTTTTATACTATGGCTGGTACGAATGCCATTTTTTGAGCTTCGAGTATTCGGTAGGGAAAGACATCGAATACTCGGGGCTTCGGTGGGAGGGGGCTGAAAGTATTCTTATCTTGTATTCGCCATCTTGGATTCAGAAATCCATATTTTCGAAGTAGGATTATAAATAAACAAACCGCTAAACACAGCTTTTCTTTTTCTGCCTCAATAGCCACATAGCGCAGTTTGAATTTACCGCGAGACCCGGCCGACCGGCAAGCTCCTATTAGCCAGTGTATTAGCCAGTGCTAACTGGCTAGCTAGATAGCGTCTTCACAAAAAGCCACAAAACTTGACAAATCTCGCTCGAAACTCACACAAACCAACTCGAATGCATTTATTCCACCACCAGTCAGCTGTAAACACTGCCGGTGAAGTGCAAAACAAACACTTTTCACCGTGTGGCTCCTGGGTGCATCTCTCTGGGACTCAAAGTTCATCATTTCAAATTTCTCCTATAAAATCCTCGCTGCTGGTCACAAATCCCCATTGAACACCTTCATAGGTCTTCTAACTGTCCTGCTGTGGTGTTTTTATCCACATTCAGGCTAAAAATACTTGTTTTTACAGGACAAACCATGGTCTCCTTTTTGATACACCCTTAGTGAGTATTGAACATTGTATGCCTCCCATCAAAGCTGTTTTTTCCGCAGCCGAGCGCATTGGAAAGTTTCTCCAGTTCTGGGTGGAAGAGAACTCCGTGCTTGGGCTCATTGGAAAGATCATATTGAGTTTTTAGTGGGAGTCGCGCTTGGTTTCACAGGGATTGATTTCACGTGTAAATTTTTTTTTTTCGAATACTTGAATCTCAAAATGAAAACTCGAATGCCATCCCACCGAACGAATACTGGAATATTCGAGTATTCAGTTACAGCCCTATTTTATACATATATTTGTTTTGATCAGAGGCTTAAATATTCATGTGGTGATTTGCATTTACCATATATGGTTGAATGGGGGCGTGTCAAGGGCGAAATAAGTGGCAAATTTATGTGCAAACACTCCCAGGTAGGGTGCAAAGTGTATTTTGCTTGCAAGTGTGTGTGTGCATGCATTTTTATACATCTGACTTTTTCTTTGCGTACACCATTTTCGTCTTTTTGGCATACATTCACTTCTAATATGAAGTTTGTACAAGTTTTATAAATGAGACCCCAGGTGTTCTGTGGCATCTGCCTTAAAGACCTTAACTCTTTAGCAAGCCAAGGCGTTTGGACAATACCATGCTTATAACTTTGGGGACACAATTTGGGAAATTGCCATTTTATATTCCATGTCCGTGCCCCAAGGGGAACAAAGCTAAAACCATAAAGACGTGGTTGGGTGAGTTTCGTGTGGAAGAACTTGATTGACCCATACAGATCTCTGGCCTCAGCCCCATCTAACGCCTCTGGGATAAACTGGAAAGTACATGTTCTACAGAATTAATTGGCACCAATTCCCACAGAAACACTCAAATCTTGTGGAAAGAAGAGTGCAAGCTGTGATTACCATAAAGAGGGACCAACTCCCTATTAAGGCCCATACTTTAATTGCATAATGTTAATGGTCAGGTGTCCCAATACCTTTGTCCATGAAGTGTATTTCAAGTGCAGTAAGTGGCAAGGTTGGTATTCCATGGATACTTTGGGTCAGACTAATTTGTCCAGCACTAGTTTGTCCAGCATATCCCACAGATGCTGGAACATACTGAGAGCCAGGGAAATATGAAGGCCAAGTCAACATTTGAACACTTTCATATTCCTCAAACCGTCCTTGTATTGTCTAGTGGTTAAAACATTTGCCTTGCAATAAGGAAGTTGCAGGTTCAAATCCCAAGACAGCAAAGTACCTCTGAGCCGTCCCCACAAATTGCTCCCCCGGGCACTGCCTGCTGCTTCACTTGGTGAATAGTTTAAATGCAGAGGAAGAATTTTGTGCTGTTCACACTGTGTACAGATAGTAGATCAGATAGTAAAGAAGTCATGTAGTAGTTGTGCAGCCTTCCTTAAAGTTTGAAAGTTTGTACACCTTTTCTTGTAGCCTGATTGTCCAAAGTGGACGAATGGTCTCCCACAGCTCTGTGGACCCGGCTGAGGTGAGGAAGTTCCAGGCTCTAGCCAGCAGGTGGTGGGATGAGCAGGGCATGTTTGGGGCACTGCATGCCATGAACAAGCTGAGAGTGCCTTTTATACGGTCAGTCCAGTTCTTAATAATCAACTAGAAATAAGGGTGAGCAATATGATGGTATTTCATTTTTATGAAGACAAAACATGTTACAATATTTTTTGTGAATGTATAGCTGTGAATGAGACCACTGCAAAAATGTTAAGTTTCTCAGGTTTTATCTTTTATAAGTATTGAACTGAACAACTTTGCCTTGTAAGAACTGCTTACAATATTTCTCCTAATTTCCAAAAAATAGAAGGCAGAATTTTAAAGTAAATGACAATACAAATAAGAGAAATGCTGCAGTGTTTTACAGAACAAATCTCTTCTTCACTCCTAAACAAATGGCAGTGAGTGGCACCTAAGCATTGCTTGTGTCATCAGGAGATTGTGAGTTTGAATGCTACAGCTGGGTGCAGTTGATTGTCTTGTGGTTAGTATGTTGCCCCTGTGATAGGAAGGTCTTGGGTTTGAATTCCAGGACTGCCAGTGGCACCAAGGGGTACCATCCCCACACACTGCTAAACAGGTGCTGTGTCGCTGGCCTACAGCTTTACTTGGTGAATGTGTTAAATGCAGAGAAAATGTTACATTTTGCACACAGTGTGCTGTGCCGCAGTGTGTTTTTTTCATGACTATTGGGGGCCAGAGCTGGCAGTGCTTTACATGTAAACATGTTCTAGACCTCACACTCCCAGTGCTGGTGTCACCACATTGTGGGATAGTTCTAGCTAGTGGTTGGATAAATTGAACTGAAAATCAGGGAAAAAAATATAAAAAGAAATGTACCAAATGGAATGTACAAGGGGAATATTCAGTTGTCTTATTGAGACATTTCCAATGACTGTAAGCTCCATTTCAGGAATGTTGATCTCCACCCTTCTACACTTAGCAAGACAGGCAGTTATGCTGCTTGAAACTGATTACAGTTACTCAGACAGATAGCCAGTAGAAATGATATCCACCGTAAAATGAAGATTCCTATTCATAATAAATGGTTTAGGTGATTTGACACATGTGGAGTGACATTAGTGGGGAAATGATCATATTCCCTATTTAAATCAACGCATTCAGCTGGTGCAAGCAGCACACACTCCTGAAAATAATGTAGAATAACAGACATTAGCTAAAAAGTTGTAAAAAATATGTAAGGGTTTTGCAAGGTGGTGTTCTGTTACATCCCAGGTGGTTGCCAGGGTTTTGCTCCCTGGTTGCAGTGATTTCTGCGGTGGTTGTTGGGGTTTTCCTGGATGGCCGCTATTGTATCCCAGGTGATATATTTGGTAGGTGCTAGATGATCAATATTAAGAAGAATAAGGGCCTCGTAAACTGGTTCTGAGCAGGGAAACAAATTGTCATCCTGATGATTGATCTTTTTCCCCCCATGTAATTTCACAATCATCCTGTAGCAGAAAGATGATTGGGATATGCCAATGTCATCCAATAGACTTTGCCCTTTAACTTACTTTATAGGGATAACCTGTTGAAAATGCACAGTGTCCGGCAGGTGAGCAGACCACTCTCTGGAATCAGGATTCTGGACATTGGCTGTGGTGGTGGTCTGTTGACAGAGGTAACACCTGATTTTAGAAAAAATATAATTGTCAATAATATTAATTAATTAAACTTCTTAAAGTAGAAAGTACAGGTAAAAGACAATTCTGAATTGAAATCCATTAGGTTTAAATACTGAGGGTGCATGACAAGTGTGACAATTTTTACTCATATTCTTCAGATGAAAACAAAACAAATCAAATGCTATTTTGGTAGGTAGCATTGTCTGCCATTCCCAGATATCTCCATCAGACTGCCAAAGAGTTAAGCATGATTCTACAATCCAGCCAGGCAGAAACTAAGTTATTTGATGTAAAGGTGGCCACCTATGATGTATAAAATTATTGAGCTCTTCAGTATGCCTCATTGTAATGCTAGGGTTTTTTATTTTGGGGATTGGATATATGTATGCCTGAAATCATAGTGCAGCTGAAAAATGTAATATAATTAGGAGGGGGCTCCATATACTCAACCACCACTCACCACAGTAATGTTGGACAGTGTTTTTTTGTTTTGTTTTTTTGAGGAATATTGACCTTTCCATTGCAGCCCCTTGCTCGGTTGGGTGCAGATGTGTTAGGGATTGATCCAGTACAGGACAGCGCACGAATTGCAGAGCTACACCTTTCACATGACCCAATGCTGGGTGGGCATGTGCAGTACAAAGCCTGCTGCCTTGAGGATCTGGCTGAGGGAGAGGAAGGTGGCTTTCATGCTGTTCTTGCCTCAGAGGTGTTGGAACACCTGGCTGACATGAACACATTTATACAATGCTGTCATCAAGTACTGAAGGTAGTGCAACTATTTATATATATGTGTGTGTCTTGGTGATGTCACTATTGATTGTGTTGCTCAGGTATGGGTAATTTGAGTGATTCCAAACTGTAATAAAAAAGGACCATTGCAGAACGAATGTACTGTACACTACTCTGTACAGGTGAAAATTGAGTTAAGAATATATTAACTAGAGATGGGCCCGATCTGATATGATATTGATATCGGGTTCCGATATAGCCGTAAATCCGATATTGGATATCGGTCGGACAGCACCGATTTCTATATTCCAGTTAGTAGCTCGCACGGACCTGAAACTCGACGCTGCATAATAAGATACGTTACCAGCAGACGCCCGACACGGGCATAATACTTGATTACTTGATTCAGTCACGATTGTTTTCTTTTTGATATAAACAAAATTTTACAGCTTTTGCTGCTATATTTTCTGAAATGTAAATTAATTCCTTTGGAATGCCTTTAAATTCAGTGTAGTTGTGGATATTTTTGCTCTCCTAATAAGTGCTTAGTTGTTTATTTATTTTCTGATGTAACCTTTCTAACACAAATTATTCTAATATTCAAGTAAAAAAGATGTATTATATCTGAGCCTGTATTAGTATTGGCAGTCGTGTATCCGGATCGGAACTGATATTAATCTATTTTCAGTTAGACATGAAGAATCAAACATTATCAGGTTTCATGTCACTCACTACTCAAGAAAAATTATTAGATTTGTCTATAATAGTACAGGTCAAGTTGCTTGTTGGCCAGGTTTCTAGCCAAGTTACTGGTTTTACCTGTTTTGCAGCGGAGGGATTTATAACAGTTTTGCAAATTGGTTTAATTATGTCTGTTGTCTTCCTGTCTTCATCACGAAGGTAGGTGAAATATGTCAAATTAGCATTACAGTCATGGACAAAATTATCATCTCCCTTCCTTGAAATTTTTCCGGAAAATGCACCATTTCACTGAGGAGACTCTTGCAGTAACAAATGTTTTGGTATACACATGTTTTTTTCCTTTTTGTGTGTTGGATCAACCCAAAAAAAGCAGAGAAAAAAGCCAAACAAAATCATTGGCACCTTTTCAAATTTTGGGGTAAATAGTTTTATTTATTCTGTTTACAGAAAACAGAATGAGGCCTTCAAAGGCAATAAAACATGCCTATAATCAAACATGGTGGAGATTCAGTGATATTCCTGCAAATCTCTCTAGTGAAGTTATTATGGACTTTTTCAATAATAAAGTTGAACTAATTAGACCAGAAGTTCAAATTAGAAATCCGACTAAACCACTTTTGCCATCCGACTTAACATACACAGATACTGTCCCAACCTCAACTGTAGTGGAGAAATTACCTGCATTTAATCCAGTCACACAAACTGAACTTTCTTTAATTATCCTCTCCTCGAAATCCTCGACCTCTTTGCTTGGCATCTTCGGCTGACAAAGGTTTTGTCTCTCTACTAGTTCTGCTGGACCTCAGTGCGGCATTTGATACAGTCGACCACACTATCCTATTGGACAGACTAGAAAACATTTTCGGAATCACGGGATACACCTTATCCTGGTTTAAATCGGACCTGACCGACCACGATCAGTTCGTAAGAATTAATGGAGAATCCTCAGCCCCCCAAAAAGAAAAATACCGTGTCCCACAAGGCTCTATTTTAGGACCACTTTTATTTACCTTGTACTTGCTGCCCTTAGGGGCGATTATTCGGAAACATGGAATTAGCTTCCACTGCTATGCAGACGAAACACAGCTTTATATCTCTGCAAATCCCGATGATAAACTTAAATTAAATAAACTCGGGGACTGCATTAAAGATATAAAAGACTGGATGTCTAAGAACTAACTCTTACTAAATGCACATAAAACTGATGTCCTTCTTCTAGGTCCAAAAGCTGCTAGAAACAAACTGTCAGGTCTAATGCCTGATCTCGCTGGTTACTCAACCTCTCCTACATCTACTGTAAAAACCTCTGCATGACTTTTGACCCTGATCTTTCATTTGACACTCATAAAAGCAATGTTACAAAACATTGCTAAGCTACGAAGTGCACTATGTCTCCACGATGCAGAAAAACTTGACCATGCCTCTAGACTCGATTACTGTAACAGCGTCCTGTCAGGCTGCTCCAATTAAAACTTAAACAAGCTTCAACTCGTCCAGAACGCGGCAGCTAGAGTCCTCACCAGAACCAGGAAATTTGACCACATTAGTCCAATATTATACAGACTACATTGGCTTCCAATCAAATATCGTATTGA
>JBBMFX010084414.1:0-10155 GCA_037832545.1 Rhabdalestes septentrionalis
AGAATGGGTCTCTTCAGATGGTACACAAGCATATTTCACCATAAATGCTGCAAATTTCAGTGGTGGTGGGGGGGGGGGGGGGGTTCCACCGACAAAGGGGCCCCAGAAGGGCAGTGTGAGAGGACGGTACCTTGCTCAAGGGAAACTCAGTGCTGAAACAAGCAGTTTTGACATTCAACCCCACAAACTTATGATTTCAGGGGAAAAACCAGGTCACCAACTACTCAGGAACAGATCTGTCTGAGGTGGGATTCCAACGCATGCCTCCAAAGGAGAAACGACCTGAACAAAGGACAAAGGAGCTGGCTTGAGCGGGGATCGAACCGCAAACTTTGTGTTATATTAGCACTACATTCTAACCAGAAGAAGAATGCATTATGACTCCACATTCCACATTCATATCGACTTGACAGAGAGAAATAAATGACATTTTTCAGCTCTGAAAAGTAATTTGCGAACTGAAACACTCAGAGAAACCACGCTTTGGGTAAAAAAAGGACTGAATGGTGATGGTGTTCGTGATTCTCTCAACTGACATTTCAGGGATTCATTAAGGAGCTCGGCGGCTGAGCGAAGCAGTTAAAAAGTTCCGATAACCGCCGTGCTGACAGACACAAGCTCATTAGAGCTTTTCATTATTTAACTGTTGAAGCCTAACTTGTCATTTGCATTAACGTACAATTAATTATACATTCTTACAAGCTGAAACACCCTTCCTATACATTTCCTATGCCTGGCTTCAGAGGATGAGATTTCCTCCCATTGATGGAGATCAGAGTGAAGGAGTCAGGAGCGGATGAGAGCGAGAAGGGATGGGTACAGATCAAAGCGGCAAAACAGGGCCGGGGCGCATCGCATCGACACGAGAGAACCAGATCACACGATCAAAAGAAGCTCCGGCAGGGACAGGGCCTGTTAAGTACTCCTGTAGCACAGAATTAGTTTTCATCAGACACACTGAAGCCTTGAGATGGACACAAACTGCACATTCATATTCAATCACTGCTCCTTTTGCCTCAGTGACCCTGGAGTTTAGGCCTTTAGGAAGACATAGCCTTGTGATGTACTGGAAACGAACACTAAAGAATAGACACTGAGAATAGCACATACACCATGTTGTGATGACACTGAATGGCTAATGATACGATAACATCTAATACTATGACACCAGAAGGCAATACATTATTTGGAAAAAAGTATTGGGGAAGAAATTGTTATTCAGGGTTTGGGCTACACCTCTTCATTCCAGTGAAGGACAATCTTAATGCTTCACCACACCAAGACATTCTGGACAACGCCATGCTTCTAACAATATGGACCCAGTTTGGGGAAGAACCTTTTCTATTTCAGCAGGACTGCGTCCCAGTGCACAAAGTAGCTCCATGTAGACGTGGCTGGAGGAGTTCCGTGTGGAAGAACTTGACTGACCCACACAGAGTCCTGACCTCAACCCCATCCAGCACCTTTGGGATGAACTGAAACAGAGATTGTGATCCAGACCTTCTCGTCCAACATCAGTGTTTGACCTCATGAATACTCTACAGAATGAGTGGACACAAATTACCACAGAAACTCCAGAATCTTGTGGAAAGCCTTCCAAGAAGAGTGGAAGCTGTTATAGCTGCAAAGAGGACCAACTCCAAATTAAAGTCTATGGATTTGAATGGGACTCGTAAACATATTTAATATGCAGCAATATCAGCCGATACCGATTATGTAAAAAAGCCAAATCGGCCAGGACGATAATCGGACAACCTCTAGCAGGCACTAAATGATACACAGTCATACTTCACAAGAATTACTGCACATTTATGTTATGTGCAAAACTGGCAACCCGATTAATTTCTGGTGATTTGCCATAAATATGGCTGTCCTGTGGATTCTCTCCAAAACAATGGCTCCTTTACCCTATAGATATTTTAACCTGTGTTGTCTTTCAGCAGCAGAAAACTTTATTCACCACAGAGAAAACTGAGTATGCTACGACTGCACAAAAACTCTATAGAAGTAACGCAGTTAAGAGACAAATAGTGGTTAGGAGTTGGTTCCTGCATTGTTAAAGCGATCAATAGTAGATCAGCAATACTGAGAGTTGTGATATTTCACATGGTAAGAAAATTGCACATAATGATGTTTTAGCTCTCGTTAATAACATCCGCACAATATTGCACACAGCAGACAATTGCACATCCAAAACACACTCGCTACACAAGACCAAGCAGAGACCTGATATATCAACAAGTTTAATACTCATAACAAGTAATAGGAACAATTAGTGCCATTATAACATGTAACAAATGTACATTTTTATGATGCATGCAGTTATTTAGTACTATAGAAGTACTGACAAAACTCACAATATGCTCTGAAATGTTTCATAATAACATGTCATCATGCCACTCCTGCATAATTTCAACGGCATAAACTGGTCAGGAAAAATAGAGCCTAGGTCAGCACAGAGTAAACCACTTCTGATTGGTCAGAAGGGCTTATTGGAATATCGCTTGCCTTGCATGGTTGCAGTATTATTAATCTAATGTTATGCAGCCCCATTCTAGAGTTATGAATAATTAAATGAGCTTGCATGTCCAATTTCAGGCGGATTAAGATCACACTGGACCTGGACCTGAATAAGACTGCAAGCATTTTAAGCAAAGATTTCAACTAATGACAAGCACAATCTGCATTCATTCTCCCTTTGCAGCTGAAAACCTATGAAGAAAGAAGAGTCTTACCCCTGAAATCCCAGAACGAAACAACCATACACGATGACACACAAGCGTCTGGAAAATAAAAGTACTTCGAGCCTCTTTATGCTGTAATGATTCTGAATTTTTTTTTCCACTGCTAAGTCAGAAACCGACGAAAGCATTCTTAACTACAGTCCCACTGGTGCATTCAAATAAAAAGACCATCTCATTGGTCCACATTATTAGATTCCCTGCCGACAGACATGCCGTTGTGTACAGAAAAAAGGAAAAACACTTAGTCCAGCATCAAAATGGGCCATTAGCAGGGCCGAGTCTAATCAGTTTACCTTTAAAAGTTTTATGAAGCACCCATTTCGGAGAGCAGGCCAGCGCCATCTTTTATGTGCAGAATTTAAATAGTCAAGACCTAAACTAATCAGTCTAAACACCCGGTCTTAAATAATGACGGAATTCCTTTGTCCTAAAAAATATCTATCCAAAAACTGCATCCCTACCACAATAAACAGTGTGCAAAAAATAGTAAAGAAGTGTATCCATTCATAGAGTAAATTCAGTACAATTGTATGTTGGTTTGGGATGCAGCCAGACTGTACCGGCAATCCGTCATTAGGTTTCAACGTCTAAATGGAACAGTGCAACTCACCAATCACATGGACAGACGGCAACACAAGACGATGACTCAGTGAGTCTGTTTACAAAGTGTGTTTATAAAGCCTATTGCACATTCATCACCACAGTACTAGCCTCTGCAATAAGCCCTCGTTGTTGCAAGAGGGTGCAACATAATGCATTCCATTCAAGAACATTCCTATTGCACTAAAAAACATTCAAAGTTACAACAGAGCCTCAAATTACTTCAACAAATCCCAAAAATTTCAGATGTCACATTTACTGTAACCTTTCTCTACTTTTCCATCACATGAGATAAACTATACGAGTAAAAGTATTGGGACACACCTGTTTTTCAGGGTTAGGACTAGGCGCCCTCTTTCCAGTGAAGGACGATCTTAATGCTTCAGCAGACCGAGACATTTCAGACAACACCTTGCTTCCACCTTTGTGGGCCAAATTTGGGGAAGATTTTTTCCTATTCCCGCATGACTGTGTCCCAGTGCAGCTCCATAAAGGCTGGATGAGTTTGCCGAGAAATAACATGACTGTCCGCACAGAGCCCTGAACTCAACCTCATCCAGCACTTATGGGATGAACTGGAACGGAGACTGAAGTGCCCGACCTCATTAATGCTCTACAGAATGAAAGGGCATAAATTCTTACATAAACTCTAATATCTTGTGGAAAACCTTCCAAGAAGAGTGGAAGCTGTAACAGCTGCAAAAGTCGCTGTTGGTGTAATGGTCAGGCATCACAAAACTTTTGTCTATAGAGTGCATGTTTAACTGTAGCAACGATTAAACAACAAAAGATTAAAGTCTAGAACTATATAACCAAAATACAAGACTTCATCCGAATAATGTGGCAGAGGATCTAAAGTGAAAATACTGGCAATGTGGAACTTTTTCATGGTTTTTAGAATAACTTCAGACAATCTGTTATCACAGGTCATTCAAAAGCAAGGAGATGATCTCAAAACAGGATTGTGATGATGATGATGATAAGATTAGGACTCAATATGGATATATCAATCTAAACATCACAGTAGAAATAAACAGCCAGGGAGGCTACAGTTTCTGACTTTCCGACGACTAAGTACGTGCCCATTTCCTAGCAAAGCATTTTCTGAGAAGCCCAGCGCTGTAGAAAAGCTCTGGAGACAAGAAAACTGATGAGGGGCACAAAACCTACAGTGAAAAATACATCTCATTCCTTTTTATACCTTGATTTTCTGCTATAAACAAAATACTTTCAGCATCATTTTGGCTCAGTGCAACTAATGGATGCAGATCATGCCACGGTAGTCTGTTACTGAATCACAACTATACATTTAACGGAGAAAAAGTATGAAGCTTGGGTTTTATCAGACAACGTGGTACGCTAAATCATTTAAATTACTTTAGACAATGAAAATGGCTAAATCCTCTCAAGTTCAGGCTCGTTAATCCCTAAGGCTTCACACGCAAGGCCAGATCAAAGTTCAGTTCGGCCGGTTATTTCTGTTTACTCTGGTATCTGCTCTTTTTTATCATTGGTGTCATTT
Source organism: Rhabdalestes septentrionalis (assembly GCA_037832545.1). NCBI lineage: Eukaryota > Metazoa > Chordata > Actinopteri > Characiformes > Alestidae > Rhabdalestes > Rhabdalestes septentrionalis. The sequence goes on from JBBMFX010084414.1 coordinate 4,867, forward strand.
TATAGCACAAGATTTGTCAGATCTATCAAATATTTGTCATATTTGCAATGAGTTTTGTTTCTCATTTTCTAAGCTGGGCTTCAAACAGCAGCTGTCAGTGTCTGTCAGAATATAACTGACTAGGATTCAAATAAAACAGGAGAGTGTATATTACTGAATACTAGATATGTCTTCATTATTACAGATTTATATTACACAGTCATACTGTGTTTATTATAATGTTTAATTATATTCAAGGGGTGGAGAGAAAAGCCTGCTGGAGTCTCTGATTTCTGACAAAGAGCCTACATTATTCTCTATTGTATATGAAATACAACACAAACATTTGAAGAACCCTTGAGTGTGTATCAGTGATTTGGGCCAAGATTACTGAAATGTCTGCACTGTCTGAAATAATTCAATATATTAATAACAAGCTTAAAACAGCCTATAAAGATTTGATATTTATCCTGAACATTCTCAATAAAACCTCAGCTAATATGAACATTATCACAGTAACATTTTTGGCCAGATCACCCAGCCCTACTTCTGCATCACAGGTCTGAGACATTTCAAAACCTCCTGATTTGCTGAACAGTAAGGAGCCTCCCTTCTAGCAACTGGATTCCATCTGTAGCCACAGGTTTTTAATAACTTCATAAACATTCGTGTGAAAAATGCACAGTATGACCAAAAAAATAATTAGTAGCCTTGGGTGACTAACAGCACTGTTTCTGCTGAAGCTGGATTTCATGGCCCGCACCACAGCCTGTCATCGTTGTAGTAAGTATATTATATGTGGAGACTGATTTTATTTACTTTTGCTTTCAGTTTTTTTGCCCATTTTACACTGCGGCATCAATAGAAAAGTAATTAACAGCCTTGGGGAGTGGAAATGATTGCGCTGCGTATAAAACTGAGATGGCCATCACTCAATGCTGAGTGTGTGTATGAGAGTTTGTGTGTGTAAAACCACTTACACGAGGACACTGACTCCACACTCGACACAAAAATAACATGTGACTCCACTTATGCCGGCAGTCTGAGAGCTGGCTGGAGGGCTACGGACAGACGCTCTGGCTCAGAAACACACAAAAAGGTCTCTGAGCAATAAGCAAACGCCTGCAGATCACTCCACACAGTAGAAAGCTGTTTTCCTTATTGGAGACGGTACAAATAGCACAGCGCCTCCAAAAATGGCCTGTTTAGATAATGCAAGCCACCAGATGACTGCCTCTAGATATTCCATGTGTTGAATTGCATTTAACAACTGCCAGCGAGGCGGGGCTGTTGCTTTGTTGGCTGAGATAAGGCAATTAGCGCAGCGTGCTGATGCTCAATGGTCTGCGGGCCATCAAGCACCTGCAGCCAGATGACTGGCACATGTGGAAAGGAGGACAATCAGTGGGCAACAAAAGAGGGAACAGGGTCAGCGGACAACACACCGAAAATAAATCGCTGTTGTTTTCCTTTAAGTGCACTTAGGCCCCTCCAATGCATTTCCCCATCCGGCTCAAGTCAGGAAGGACGACGTCAGTCCAGGAGGAGAATTTTCTGGCCTTCAAACCCACCCAAGGCCGGGACGCTGTCTCCCGACGCCGACAGATAAATTTAACCCAAACCTCGTCCAGTCACTAAATTGTGAAAGAGGACAAACAGTGCCTACAAGGTCAATCCTGCTCTTCCCTCATGAAGCTTCTAAAGCTAATGGAGAACTTTTTGCCTGCTAAACGCTATTAAAAGTCACTCCCATGGAGTGGTTTGCATCTAAACAATACTAATGAGGCTTTTGTATTACAACAACACAGGGGTAACAAAATCATACCTGAACTATTAACTTTTAAAGCCCAGGAGAGAGAAATTTGTCAAGACAACTAGGCCTCTGTGGCTCTAAGGTCTGAAGATGTTTGTACAAGAATATTAGACAAGTTGTATTTTCAACATTAACACCAGATGCATCCATAGCAAAAAGCATAAATCCCAAACTCGAAAGGAAATGGAGAGGGAGGATGGTAGACAATAACATGTGAGTTATCCTAAATCTCCATTAACTTGCATGATATGTCAGCAGTCAGAAAATATTTGAATGTTCCATGCTGAACACACCAGTGTGGAAAGTAGTCAGGCAGCACAGCCATGTGAAATTACATGTTGAAGGGTAAAACTGCACTGCAGGATGTACAGGGCAATTGCATGTCCATGTGTACGGCCTCTTCATAACCCTGCACCCTTCAATGCTATAAAACAGCAAGACCTACCACTTCTCCAAGTCACCTTTGCCATCTAGACCACAAAGCGAGCGACAACTACATTAGTTTAACCAGCGTCAGGCAACTTAACAAACCGTAACCACATCGCACCCGAGGCCATGGCCACATCACACTATACCTGACTGATTACATCATGCATCTAGGCAGCACCCTTTGCTAAAGATCCCGCATGATGACCAACACTTCATCCCGAGATGAAGCCCGTGTCCTGCCCCTCACTCAAGGAGCTATCGAACTCGAGCAGAAACATGGAAGCTGAAACAGTGAGACGGTTGAACAGTGGCCAAGCCTGTGTGCAGCAGTGTGACTGATTTAAAGGCTCCATCAGTCAGTGGGAGCGGACGCAGGATATCACGTAATCACTGGGAAACGCAGCTGCACTGAATTTTCAGGCCTGCTATCGCATGCACTAATGAATTCCACACTGACCATCAGCTGCTTCTGCAGGCCGGCGCTGTTTAAAGCCATAAATCAGAGTGATCAGCCATCAATATCCATAAACATCCATCCATCAATCCATCTATTATCTGACCATCAGCTGTATCTGCAGGCAATTGATGGTTAAAGGCATAAATGAGTGTCTGCATAAAGTGATCAGGCATCATCCCTAAATACACACAAAGTCTCGGTGTGCTTTGTCTCAGACTTCAAATTTCTCCAACCTTGTTTTAAATATAAGCCAGACTGAGTTGTCTAAAAAACAGTTGATATTGAAAAACATCTATCCATTCATCATCTGACCACCAGCTACTTCTGTCTCTGGTTAAAGGCATAAACATGTGGCTGCAAAGTGATCAGTCGTCAATATCAATAAACACACCAATTCCCATGTTGCTTTGTCTCAGACTCCACTTTCTCCAACCTTTTTTAGACAAGCCAGATCAAGCCATATAAAAAACACCAGATAATCAAAATCGTCCCCTGACCATCAGCTTCTTATGCAGGCCATCAATGGTTAGAGGCATAAAAAGAGGCTACATAGAGTGATCAGTCATGATTATCCATAAAACATTAATTCTCATTTAGCTCTGTCTCAGACTGCACATACTCCAACCTTTTTTTCCAGACAAGCCAGATCAAGCTGTCTAAAAAACACCTGATATTCAAAAACATCCATCCTTCATCTAACCATCAGCTACTTCTGCAGGCCATCAATGGCTAAAGTTATCAATTAGAGGCAACATAAAGTGATAAATCATCAATATCCATAAAACACCACACCTAATTGTGCTTTGTCTCAGAATGCACATTTTCCAAGCTTTTTCTATAAGCCAGACCAGCTGTGTAAAAACATCTGATATTAAAAACATCCACCCATCAACCCATCCATCATCTGAGCCACTTATCCGAACCAGGGTTGCCTATCCTAGTGCTCAGAGAGCGAAATACAAAGAGACACCAGTTCATATTGGAAAACATTGATTGCTTAATTGGCTGTCTCCAATGTCAACAAGGTGAAGAAAGCCCATGCCAAAGCAGGACTCTTTTCACGCATAGGATGCCAAAATCTCTGGAGTTTTGCACCCACTGCCGCATGACCCGCCAAGGTTATCCGTCAAGGTACACAAAACAGACTGCTGAGGCCGACAAAAACACAGCCTTCGTCCCTTCTCCTTATTACTGGGTTATATAGGTGGGGGGACTCCTAACGCTGCTTACAGGCAGCCCGTAGTAGTCCCATCACCAGAAGTGCCTGCCACACCATGTAATTGGTATTGACTGGGGCAGCCTATTGTTGTCCAGATCAGTGAATCACCTAACCATCACAGTCAATAGAGACAGTTACAAAAGAAAGAAAGCCAACAAAAACATCGATTTCGAGTTGCTACTATGGGAAAAAGCCGTAATAAGGGTTCAGTTTTTGACAAAGGACGGAGGGGATGCTGAGATGGGGAAGCTGAAGGAGGGGTCACTCTTGATTACACTGCACCTCCATGCAAAGGCACATTTAATCTACTGATAAAGGAGCATGCATCTTCACGCCTGAGAAGGAGGACCCTGAACTGAAAGCATGCAGAGGTTCTAAAGGAGACCAACACTGGGAGACCTGGCCTGGAAAATATGTGAGGCTCTTATCAAAGAGGGTTAGAGATGATCAGGGCTGATAGGAGCTAACGGGAAGGGGTTACACGGCAGATCCTGCTGGGAATCATTTCAGTTTAGGAGAAAATGAAAGAAACTGTCCATTTAAAGGAACTGCAAGCTGCAGGAGCCTCTCTGACCTGTTGCGTCCTTTCAGCCGGATTCGTCATGACTGCCTGCCGAAAGCTGTTATCCACGTACGAGGCCATAGTTTTTGTTTGGTTTTGTATTTTTTACTTTGCTTATTAAGTTGTCAGCAATCTCCAGGCTCCTGTCTTGTTCTTCAGAAAGCTGGGGAGCTCCAGTAGGAGAAGCAAGACGAGCAGAAAGGACCTTCTCGACTCCAGACTCCCTCCCCAAGGCCACGGCCCGAGCCCCGGGCTCTCCTCGGGTTCCCCGGCCGGGACCCTCGCGTCTCTGGGAATTAAAAAGGGCAGACAGGTCCTCTAGATAGAGACAGACCCAGAGCCGGAGCGACTTCTGGAGCTCAGAGTGTCCGAGACCCTCTGTCCGAGCCGCGGGCAGCCTGAACCTTTCCCCCGTTGTAGACCAGAAAAAGCATTTTTAGCACTCCTCCTGCAGACTCAGCTCTTCCATTTCAGAGGGGTTTCCATGCCAAAACGGTGCGTTTTCAACTGTCCGTCCCCTCTTTTTCACAAAACACTCGAGTTCTAAAGCCTCTCCGGCCGCAAACGCGTTCTTATTTGTCCTGGAAAAGATCAATAAACCGCCTGTCTTCTCCACTGTTTTGTTCCACCACCATGGTGACCGCCTCTGGAGAGAACTACATGGGCGAGTCCATTCAAGCCAAATCAATTCCCACCCGTTTTCGGGGTTGACATAATCCCGCCCTTCTCAGGCTTACGATTGGTTAATGTGGTGAAGCGAAGGCTAATAGCCAACTAGAGCAGAGAGAGGACCATCATTAGTCAACCGTAGCGCAGGAGGCGGGACGTTT
>JBBMFX010084425.1:0-10154 GCA_037832545.1 Rhabdalestes septentrionalis
GATTGAAAATTTTCATATAGTCTGTGATTTTGGAGAAATGAACCTAGCTGTTGGGCCACTACTTTCTCTAAGATTTTGGACATGAATGGAAGGTTAGAGATGGGAGGATATTTGGAGACCTCGCATGGGTCAAGGTGTGCTTTTTTTAAATTGTGGTTTAATAACTGGTAATTTATAGGTATTTGGTAGATAACCAATATTAAGTGAGGAATTTAATACTGCTAGGAGAGATCCGATTATTATTGGGAGGACATCTTTAAACAAACGTGTTGGGATAGAGTCGAGTGAAGAGGTCGAGGAGGTGGAGGATTTTGTGTGACTGGATTAAATGCTGGTAATTTCTCCACTGCAGTTGATGCTGGGACAGTCTCTGTGTATATGAAGTTGGGTGGCAAAGGTGATATAGTCAGATTTCTAATTTGAACTTCTTGTCTAATTAGTTCAACTTTATTATTGACAAAGTCCATAAAAACCTCACTAGAGAGATTTGCAGGAACAAGTGGTTCTGCACCTCCCTGGTTTTTAGTTAGTTTAGAGATAGCGAAGGTTGTTTTTATTAGATTCTATGAGAGATGAAATCAGCAGAGCTGTGGGCCTTTAGGACGTGGGCTAGGAAAAACTGTTCCTCTGTAACAGCAAAAATATCAAAGCCAGAGTCACATACAATGGGTGAGTTAGCATCAGTATTAGACAATGGGGCAATGGAAGAAGGTCTGATAAATCACATGTTCTTTAACATCATGTAGATGTATCTCTCTCTCTCTCAACTCAAGCACTAGGATTCACTGTGGGAGGAATGCAGGAGGTGGGAGGTGGAGAGTGTGGAGATATGAGCAGTGTTCTGTTAGGAAATGTGGCGTTCTGTCGTTCATGTGGATGTTATTTTGATACATACCACCTTTCTAAATATTGTTGCAGAGCACGTACACACCTTCAGGACAAAGGTGAGGCCTAATGGCAGAGGTATATTTTGCTCTGCCACACTGCACAAACTGTTCAGGAATGGTTTGTGGGACATGGCAAACTTTTCCTCCAAATTTCCCAGATTTCAGACTAACTGAGCATCTGTGGAATGTTCTGGATGAACTAGTCCATCTAGGCACCTCTTTGCAGGTGTTAAAGGATTTGCTGTTGCATTCTGGTACCAGATACAACAGCACACGTTCAGAGGACTTGTACAGTCCGTGCCCTGACCGGTCACAGCTGTTCTGGCAGCCAAATATTAGACAGGTGGAACAGCTGATTTGAGTTTATATTTGTTCATTAGATTAGTCATTTTAATTGATTTTGTCTTCTCATTTACCATTTGATTTTATTTTTGCAGATGGAGGTCTTCCTGTTGCTGCCATAGTGGGTATAGTGTTTGGAGTGATTGTCACCATCTTGGTTGTTGTCGTTGTTTTTATTTGTGTCCACAAAAAAAATGGTCATAGGCCTGTCAATAAGTAAAACTAAAAATGGAAGCATGCAGCTTCAAAGTGGATCACAGTTCTGCCACCACTTCAGAATACTTCAGAAAAATTCAGTCACAGACAATTGGCATTTCAAAACATGGTCTGCTTTGCTGTCCAACTATGATAGTTTGTCTTTGACTACAAAAAATGAAGTATAAACACCACTATTACCAACAAGGCCAGGTAACAATGTTACTAATGTTATTTATATTTATATTTACTCTCGGGTCACATCTAATTAAGAAAGTCATTTCAGGTCAGGCTTCTCTCCTCCTGTGTCCTCTGTAGCCTTGCTTAAGGAGAACTACCCCTTGAGTGCACTTTAGATCCAAAAACAGTGTATGGACTTTATCAGTTTATCATGTTTTTTTTGTTTGTTTGTTTCCTTAATTAGTAATGCTTGTTTGTAGTTTGAGAAAAAGATCACTAACACAATTTTTTACAATTAAATGGTTCACACTAAACATAGCAGTAATGAACTGTGTGCTGTTTTTAATATTAACATGAGATGCGTCATTTTTTCCCCTTGTGCTGTTCTGTTTTGTACATAGATCTTTTCAGCGCTCTGTAAAATTTTTAATGGTGAAAAATTAAATGAAGAATTAACTTTTTTACCTCTGTTATTTGATCAGCCTAGACATGTTTGACATCTGAATAGACCCCAGAGGTCATGTCCTCATTCTGTTGTTGACATCATGCTTAAATTAGGACTTCCTTTTTTGAGACGGTTCTCTCTACAAAATGGAAGAATGTTGCGGAGTTGACAGAAGTGTCTGTGAATACTTTGTGTTAATTAGTAACTATAGCCTGTTTGTACCCAACCATTAAACTTAAAAAATATATATTTTTTTTTTTCCAACATATATGCCTTGGCTTATTGAATTCTGGGGGAAGTGTTTTAATTTGTGTGTGTGTGTGTGTGTATGTATATGTATATGTATATAAACATACACACATAAAGATGGTGCCCAACATTAATGTTTATGCATGTGTTTGTCTGTGTGTGTGTAATGTTTTGTTGTGATTTGTTTCTTTTAATATGAATGTATAACATCAGAATTCTCTTTTTTGGGGGGCTGAGGAAGGATGGATGCTTGTGAAATTTTATGTGCAATAAAATGTTTTTGATTAATATTGCTGGTACTTTGTTTTCTTAAACAAAATGTATTTCTACTGACAAGTTTTCTTGACCACAAAATATTAAAACAGTTGTACAGTACTGAGAAATGAATGGTAGTTTACGTTGAAATATTTTCATATGGCCCTGTCATCTTGGACAAAACCCCCTGAACTGACATTATTCAGTTTTGTTTATTGTTCAGAAATAGTTTGTTCGTGAATATATTTTTTATGAAGTATTTAAATGATGTTATCTCTTTCTTCTTTCCTGTAATGGATATAATACAGAGAAGTGAAGTAGAGCTGCATAAGGCTGATGTATTTTAGTTTTGTCTAATGCTTGAATAGGACTTCAAAATATCTTATCCAGCCTTCATGGGAAAAAAAACAATTTGTTAATGTTTAAATACCTTTTAAAGAGACACATGCATTTGTTTGCTCAAAGCACAACAGAGTGCACTATCTCAAAACTGTTGACTTACTCTAAAATGCCGTTCAGCTCCAGTTAGTTGTGTAAATTAATGAGAGAATTTGAAAATGTTGCTATGTTGCCAACTTGTCTTCAAGTTATAGATCCACCATATGGACAAATGTATTGGGACATCTGTTTTTCAGTGTTTGGGCTAGGCTTCTTCGTAGAGTGAAGGGTAATCGTAATGCTTGACTGAACCAAGACATTTTGGATAAGATTTGGGGAGTGTTCTGTCATTCATGTTGATGTAACTTTGACAAGCACCACCTACCTAACTGTTGTTGTCCAGCACGTACGCTCCTTTATGACAATAGAGCGGCCTAGTGGCAGAGACCTCTTTCATCAGGATATTTTGCTCTGCCAAGCTGTAAATATTTTACAGGAATGGTTTGTGGAACATGACAAACTGTTTCTTCCAAATTCCCCGGAATTCAGACTGAGCATCTGTGGGATATTCTGGACAAACTAGTTCAACTAGGCCCCTCTTTTCAGCTTACAGGTCTTAAAGGATCTACTGTTACATCTTGATTAAATAAAACCACAAGTAATAAGTGAACTTTACCTGAAAAAGAGTTCAAGAGAAAATGTAGAATGTGAACTCTTTAAACAAGCAAATATGGTGTAAGAACCTGATCTCAAAAAGTCGAGTGGAAGCTGTAATATGTTTATCTATATATTTAATGTTGAATTAGTGTAAGTTGAATCGATATTTAGTCAAAACGTGGTTCACAAGTGATTGACTTTTGACAGTGTTATATTCATAAACTCTTTCTAATTCTTAATTTAAAAAATATTCAGATTGGGAAAATTGATTAATTAAATTGATGCACATTAATAAACATATATATACACAAAGATCCATACACACAAAAATGGTGCAATATTAATGACCTGGGGTAGGGTGTGACAAAATAATACTCCAGAACTAGATACTTCAAAAAATATTCTTATTATTACTTTGCAAACAAACGAATTAAAGGAATACATCAAATGCTTATTTGTGAATATAACAACCACAGAAACATTGGATTGATAAAGTCTTCCCACGTTCTGGGGCATACCAAAGATGGGTAATGATGGTTAATTTATATGTAGTGGTGCAGTAGTACATCTAAATTAAAGAGAAAATAAGTTGTCATTAAACATTTAAAGAAGCTTAATTTAAAGTAAATTGCCCAACAGTATCGGTAACGGTAGTTTGAAAACATAGGTTAGTTTGGAAGAGAAGAACGGCTTCCTAAACTTCTTACTACCCCAGATGTAAAATATACACAATCTACACTCTATGAACAAAAGTATTGGGACGCCATTACACCAACAACGAATGTAATGATATTGCATTCCAACACATAGATATGGAATTGGAACTATTTACAGCTATCAGCCTCAACTCCGATTGCAAGACTTTCCAAAATATTTTGAGGTGTTCTTGTGGGAAATGTGAGGTTTGGGACGCAGCTATACTGGTTTTGACAGTAGGGGGAGTGTGCACTCCGAGCTGCCGTAAAGTAGGAGAGGGAAGAAAACACCGGAACACGCCGCCTCTCTCGTTAATGTAGACGCTTTTAACTAAAACTACATGTTGGGGTGTAACTGAGAAATATTAACTATTGGAAATAATCGTGTTGCCTCAATTTTCTTTTTTCAAAGTCGTATATTCTCAAAAATGTATGTATATCATATCGTTTAAAAATATAAGGGCGACGCTGGATACGCCCTACAGCCAAGGACAGCGCATGGAGAAGAACCTAACGACGCTGAAGTTCTTAGTCTTTTTTGGCATCGGTAGGTCAAACCCTAGATGTTCAACTTCTTCATGACGTTAAAGTGATTCTAGTGTCGTCATTCTGCAGTTACTTCACAGATAACGCTTTTTCTCCACCGACTTGCTCGTATTGTCCACTCCACCCTCTGTGCTTTGTTGCAGTAGCAGCATCTCAAAATGTTCTATAATCTGTGAATATTCAGAATGATAGTTACATTGAAATCGGAATTTCGCACTTCAGTATTCCATGAGCTAGACTAGGAACTCTGCACTATATGGACTAAAGTATTGGGACGCCTGCCCGATCACATCTACACAGGCTTTAATGAACTCTTCTCAGAAGGCTTTCCAAACGATTTTGGATTTTTGGGGGAATTTGTGTCCGATCATTCTGTAGATCCTATTTGAGGTCAGACTGATGTTGGACGAGAAGGTCCCCATGTGGAAACTTGCATTGTAACGGCAGCGTGGTGGACAGTACAAATACACGATAAACAACAGTGTTGTGAAAAAAAGAACACTAATCAAATAATACAAAGGTACAGAAATGTGTGTATATATGTACATAGAAACTTATGTGTATATGTATGTAAGTACACATTGGATGTACATGGTGGATATGTATGTGGGAGGGGTGTGACTGGTGCTGGCTGGTATCGACCGTGGTTCCGGGGAGGACGCTGAAATTAGCTCCTTAAAGTTGTGGCGAATTCAGCCCCCCTGCGCGGGCACGCGCATCATAAAACTTTCAACGTAAGCCCACAATTACAAGCGCAGCTACTTACTTTAAGACGTCTTAACTCATTCACATATTTAGTAAACAGCAACAGTGCGCGATCGAACTAATATTTTGGTTCTCACAACTACACGATCTATTACAAATATGAGTCTGTATGTCCCAGCACCAAAATTTTTTTACAGTATATTTATTAGAGTGAGTCTGATAAGTGGAGTCAATTTCATGGTGACCCTTTCATAGTAAAAGATATGCAGGGGAGCTTTTCTGGAATGTCATGTTCTGTATGTCCCAGCACTAAATAATTTTAACCATACATTTATTAGAGTGACTCCTATAAGTGGAGTGATTGTCATGGATGGGACTCTTTTACTGTGGGAGATAAGAGGGAGGCTTTTCATGGCAGGTGGGCTGCAATATCGCGATTTCAACTGTAGAGAGGATCCTTACTGAGGGTTATGTTCAGAATAATTTTGGTTGCCTTTTTAAATGTATTGTTTCAGAAATACATGTAGAGAATTAAAAACGTGGTTAATCTTAACATGCAGTGATCTATTTCCACTCAAAATTTTAAACTATTCTGTAACTTCAAACCCTAGGAACTTGGCTCAAAACGTCATGCCTAGCAATTTCCTTAAATGCTTTGGTCCACTGAAAATAGGATGTGTAGAACTAGTATAACTTGTTACATGTTTGGAACAAAACATTCTTCACAGCTAAATTCACATTGGAACTTTGCTTATATTCACATTGGAAAATAATATATAGCAAATTCTTGGCAGGAAAGAAATGGGTTAGAAAATCACTTGTTTAAGCTAAACATACATACAACACATTTTACTAAGTTATCGTTTATTTTAATTAAATAAAGTTAATAATTTGCAGTTGTTATATGTTGATCATAAATAATAATAATGAACACGTAGCTATTTAAGTATGTGGAGCAAGTTTGGTCCAAACAAGTGACAAGTGACACTAGTTCTTTACATCCTATGTTACCTTAAACAAGTGAGTTTTCAGTAGATCAAAATATGTAATCCATTCTTTTCCTGCCAAGAATTTAGCATAGATTATGAGCCCATATGGATGTTTTTAAATCTCACCTTATAACCCCTCTGTATGCCCTAGCATTCAATACAACATGAATGTTTTATTTGATAGCCCTTTATGTTGTCATTTCTGGTGGTCTATCATGTGATATTTCCCTGATTGTCCAGCACTTTGGAAAGCTGTTATCGTTGTTTTTAAAGTGATTTATAAATAAGCGTAACTTGTAACTTGTAACTTGTCATATGAATTTGAGCAAATTTCCCCTATGAATTTGACAGTGAAGAATGTTTGGTCCAAACAGGGTACAAAATATTCTGGTTCTACACATCCTATTTTACCTCGACCAAGTGAGTTTTTAGTGGACCAAAGCATTTAAGGCATTTTCCTGCTAGGAAAATAATATTCATGACTTTATGAGCTAGGTCCCTATGATTTAAAGTTGTAGAATAGTTCCAAAATTTGAGTGAAAAGAGATAATTGCCATGTAAAGATTAAAAATATTTGTATTACCCTATATGCCTTTCTGAAGCAATCCTTTTTAAAAAGGCAACACAATTCTGAATATAAACCTCAGTAAACCTACAGGCGAAATGGTGATATTGCAGTCTAGTAGAGCAGTTACTAATGTGGAACAAAAATTTGGAATAAGGAGCTAATTTGGGCATTGTGCCCCGTGGGTGTGGCTTGCTGGCTGATCTCGGGGTGAGGGCGTACAGTGACCCCTTTCTTTTCACAGGGTTTAAGTTCCAAAAGCACCCAGATATAGTGAAAAACGCGTTGTTGTGATTTAGTTTAAAAAATGCATAAAAACAGTCTTAGTTTTATAATGTAAACCCTAAATCTGTCCCAGATATTTTCTCAAAACTATTTGTCATTTAAATACATTACCCTGAAAGAAAACCCTTATTCGTACTGTAGCCTACAGTTTACACTGAACATCTGCATTGCTAGACTGTAAGGTTCTATACTATAGCAGGCATCATCAAATGGCGGACCTCAGTCCGGCTCTGGAACGAGTGCTGGTTCTGTCCGGACCTGTGAACACAGGTAAATTCACAAATCCTTTTCATGGAGCGTTATTTTGGACGGTGGCTATTGACAGCGTGCGCTGCTATTCCAGTTAAAACGACAAAAGCGTCAATCCTTATTTTACTAGGGATGGGAAATGTGTCTCATTTAGAGAGCTGGCTCTTGTGGCACGGCCCCAAACGGCTCATAGTTTATAATCATCTGTAGCCTCATATTTTATCATAAGGCCGCTTTCAGATTTAAAGGATTTCAGACCGAACGAGGCTTGCGCTTCTTCTGAAAAAAACTGCGAGTTGTGCTCAACGCGCCTCGCATGCCGTGGGGCTCAGCACAAGAAATGGGTGTGGTTTTCTAAACTCTCTTTTGTGTTGTTGTCCCGGCTCACGGTCAGGCACAAGCTCTGTTAGAACTAAGAATGAATAGCCTGTGAGTGCATGATATTTGTAAGAGCCACTTACTTACTAGTATAAAGTTCTGGACAAGAAGACAATCTTTGGCATTCATAGTTAAAGGAAGTTCCTCCCTACTGTTTGTAATCTCATTTTGATCTCAACTAAGTTGGTAAAAATCACTTCACAAGAAGAATGCAACGTAGATTTTCTGTTACATCACGTTTTAATAATAACAGTAATAATAATTGTTGTTACTGATGCACATTACATCTCCATACATGATTTGTGTTTGTGTGTGTGTGTGTGTCTGTGCGTTTTGAAGGGGCAGGCTGAACAAATTTCAATTTTACCCGCCACACAAGCCATAGAAAATAATGCAAAGCGCAAGCTGCTTTCGGTCTAAACCGCCCCTTATTTAGTGCATGCAGTTTATTATCATTGGAAATGAACTATCATTGGAAATGGTTGTGGAAAACACACAAGATGGACTTCAATTCAGACCTTCTACTTGGACCTCAAGTGGACCTCTGTGATTTTTAATTGAATACCCCTGCTGTATAGACTACTCAAATTCAGACACGGGTATTTTCTTTGGTATAAGCAAGTAAATACAAAAATTTATTAATTTAAATTACAGTAATGAAAAAACAGGTCGTTGAGAGAAACTAAATGAAAACACAAGAAAACTCTAGATGCTCCATGGGGGAAATTCTGGTCTGCAACTTCACAGGGCACCAGCCAGTCAGCAGAAAGGAGGAATAAGTAAAGTTTTTGAAAACCCTTATTCGTACTGTAGCCTACAGTTTACACTGAACCTCTTGAGGGATACGTCAAATAGTACCAGCCAATCAGCATCATAGAGAAAAAAATAACATTGTGTACAGCTGTATTTCACTATCCAAAACCCGCTTTCTTTGTGTTTCTTGTCGGTAACAAAACATTTATAGTTATTTTTTATATAGAACTTTAGCTGAATTTACGTTAATACTTAGGTTAGAAAATCAGAAAAATGTTGTTTTCTTTTTTTGCACCAAAGTGCATGAAACATGATAAACTGCCATTAAAAAAGATGTGACGTTGGGGCCTCCTCCGACACACCCCCACTCCTCCTTTGGGCGTGGTGCTTAGTAACCCAGCACGAGGATGAGGCCCAGACATCACAAAAGTTTAGAAAAATGCAGAGGATGCCTAAAGTTTCCACGTTATTGTGGGGGTTTCGGACAATTATTAGGACTGAACTATTGGAAACCCCTGCAGACCTCACAGCTATTTTGGTGGCATTTTTTTACCCATCACAACGACGTGTTTTTTAACTTTATGCGGGTGCTTTACTATACCGTGATTTGGCATGAAACATTAATGGAACAGCGAGATAATTCAATACACAGTAGAATAGAATGGCAAGCTCATTTTTAAAATTTGGCATTTATCTCATTTTTGAAAAGAGCTCTTCATCTTTAACTACTACTATATATACCCTGGATTTACATAATCTGTCATTTTTGTTCTGAAATCTGTATTTATTGTTTTGTCTGATGATGAAAAGAAAAATAATAATACATTTGGACATATCACAAAAAATGCAGTCTACACAAAGATAATTTCTGATGATGTGGCCCAAAGAATATTACTATCACCAGAAAAGAAAGAGAACTTCTACACATTGTTTCAAATGACAGTAACATATGAAGTAACTGAACAGTATACATTCATGACATATTTAATTAAGAATGTGTAACATCTGTATTACTATGTACCTTGGAATACTGTCATACTCTCCTGTCCTTCTAAACACATAATTCCATTAAAGCTTCCATCAGTGGCGGAGCTAGATTTTTTACCTTGGGGGGGCCAGGAGGGGACCAAAGCTATATTCCAGTATACACCCCCCATCCTCAGAATAATGCCGGTGTTGTAACAGGTGTCATAGCCAATTCAGCCCCCTTAGCGTGAGAGACCCCCCTCCGCTGTTCATGGTGCTGAACTTCTGTATGCCTGTGCACGCTTATTTCAAGGAGGTCGTGGCTAAGTAACAGCGACATGGGCAGTTAATCGTGTTAAAACTAAATCACAAGAAAGAACACATCTTTTTGATCCTATAAAATACTTTATTTGGAATAAGAACCGAGAAAACGTT
>JBBMFX010084436.1:0-11783 GCA_037832545.1 Rhabdalestes septentrionalis
ACTCTTGCTTCAAAATGCAATGGCTTTGCCCTGTTTTAAAAAACTCATGATCATCTTGTTGGTTTTTCCTTCAAATTAAAGACAGATTTGTCCTGAAAATGCTTAGAAACACACAACCTTTGTTTTACAAATCCTTCTTTTCTCATCCATTGACAATGTTTGTGTGTCTGGGTCTCCTAATCTTGCCTTCACGTTTCAATACTCAGCAGAGTATCGAGCTGGACTAAAAAGCTATTTCCTGAAGCAGTCCCAGTGCACTTATTACCAATGGAAAACTAGCAGGCCTAAATAAGTTCCAGCACCTTGAAATGTCAAATGCCTCCAGGTGCCCCAAGGTACTTTATATTGTCTTGAAAACAATCCCCCATAAAAATAATGGCTACATACTGTACAGCACTTGAGCGCTTGCCATCCCACTGTGTAAATCTTAAGAACAGTTGTGACAGCCAGAACGGCGCACAGTAAGGGGAGACCTCCATGCCTCTGGGGTGCAGAGAGATCAAACAAAAAAAAAAAGACTGAGGAGGTTATTCTAATAAGTCATAGCTGCCATGTTACACAAACCATTTTGAGAGATGGTACAATTACATTTAGCATGTCTCTCCACACAGCGGTTTGATGCATTTAGGCTGAGCATGCCTTACAGGGACAGGTTGGATTGGATTGCTTGGGTGACTCATTTTGGCTCCACGTTCGTTTCTTACGTCCTTCCATATCTCTAGCCCAATTTCCCTTTTTTTCCCTCAACTTGTCAAACAGCAAGTTTCAAATAAATCAAAAGTACACAAACTGGATTCCACTATTTCAGAAAATGGGCCAAAAAATGATATTCATTCTTGCTATACTGTTTTTGATTTGTTGCTGTCGGCACCTTCTTAAAATGCAACATAAAAGAGCAGAAAATCTTGTCCAAATCAAACTGATCCCTTAAAATCACTTTAATAAGTCATACACCATAATGTAACCAGGTTCAAACGATTCAATTATTTGGTATTTATGACTCTGGGGAATAAAACGCATATTGCCGATGGCAGATTCGCAGGTGCAGCTGCCACGTAGTGAATCACGGTACAGCACATAAAAATTAACATTCACAGCTAGGCCTGTGACTGATTACTGCAAATCCGGAGACATTTATGGAAACAACACAGAACGGCTATTATTTCATACCCCAAAGCGCTAGTTAATCTGAAGGCACTGTCGCATTAGCAGAGGGTAAATTACAAATGGTTACATACTTGGGTAAGCATATATATGCATACATTTGCTCTCTTTCAGGTAGTCATAAGGGCTAACTTGAAGACCAGGCCTTGCTGTGTTTGCAGTGGAAGTTTGTAATGAAGAGTACAAAAATAGTCCACTTGTTCTATAGATACTTTAAGATGGTTATTATAATATGTCACTGTGGAGGTCCCAGAGAGGACATGGAGGGGTATTTGTAAGCTGAGGCCAATTTGAATACGGGCGTTTCCCACGGAGACTCTCTGCGGTAAAGTGCATTGCTGGACGAGGAGAGCATGGGCTCGTTTAAGTTACTGGAGAATTCTCTACTGCAAACAGAGAAACAGGAGGCATGCTACAATGATGTATCATATACACATACTAAAACACTTATTATATTAACAAGTGTTGCAGTGAGAAAGTACCTGACAGTGGCACTTCGTACAGAATGGCTTCCCATAGTGCTCTGGCTCGTTGCTCTGTGAGGAACCGTGCCTAATAATAGAGAGGAAAGTGTAATGTATATGGAATGCATGTATATCCACTGACCTGAAAAAGCGAGCATAACCCAACATATTCTGTTTGTTGCTAAACTTTAAGTACCTGACATTTGTTCACTATTTTGCTAAAAGAGGGGAGAGAACCAATGTTACAGCCCTACAGGTACAGTTAATTGTAAGATGTAAGTCAGGTGAGTTTAATTAATTCAGTGTAGTTCCATGTTATTGGTTAAGATGAGTCTTATAGTCAAAACACAAAAAAAATCTAGGCATTAAAATGAATAGGATTTGTAAAAGAGGCTGTATCAAATATTTAAACATTTATTACACATATATAATTAATTTGCTAAGACCATACAGCAAACCCCAGAAATTCGCGGGAGTTACGTTCCAAGAGTAAATATGCTCCTAAAACACTTCAGCTTAATGTATTACCTTTAAAAATGTCAAGGTAAACTCGGCTACACAGAAAACTGATGCAGGAATGCTGGACTGCATCTACCAAAGATGCATCAAAGGGTAGCAGCCAATCAGCAGCAAGGAGAATTGAATAACGCTCTGGGATTGGCTATTTCACCAGCCTAAGATTCATTTTCGTATAGGTTTGCTTTGTGATCACTCGACAGCACTAAAAATGTATACAGTTATTTTGTATATGAAAATTTAGCTGAATGTATGCTAATATTTATGTTACTACATTATTATATTTTTTATATATTAATAATTTGTCATAAAATGCTTGAAAAATTATATATTGCTATGAAAAATAAACAACTGAGGCCACGAACTCAGAAACGTAACTTTGAAAGGAACACTTTATTTAATTTATATCGACTACTCTCACTGTTTACTGTAGAAGGCTTGGTTGCTATCCAGAGTTGTTCAAAACTACAGGCAAAATGTTCTTTTTAAATAATATAAATGTAAATTCTGCTACCCACACAACATAGAACTCAGTAATCCTAAATAATCTCTGAAGAATTTACCATTTACAGACAGGCATACAAAAGGATGACAAAACCATGTTCTACTTGGACCTGTGTAATGTCTGCTGCTAGGTAGCAAGAAGGAAAGTAAGATTAAATGTGTGACTGACATATGTATACTAACCCATTCGGCCATTTTGTGGAGGGCTGATTAGGCAAAGTCTTGAAACGCTTCCAGAAAGATCTGTCTATAGGCAACAGAAAGTCCTTTAGTAATTGCTCTACCTCTACTCATAAACACATACTTTGGATGGCATTGATGACATTGTTCATTCATAGAAGCTAAAACAATATTCCACTCAATTCAATTAAAAGTATAAAGCAAACTTACCTTACGTGGAAAAAGCTTTCGGTCTCCTTCTATGTTTTCCACCCTGAAGAAAAATGATCATATCACAAGTGTCTGACAGTGACAGCACACCACAACTTTTCAGGATGCTTTATTAAGTAGGTAGTCTATTAGGTATTTACTTGCTGTTGACAATCAATATAAATGATTTGGCGATGCCCCCTTGTGTTATCAATCCTTTATTGCTCTTACAGTGCTGTTTTAAAGTCAATTAAAAACTTTACAGTTTTAGGATCCCTCGTTAAATTGCGCCCAGGTATGTAAGTTACTCAGCATTATCACGTGACATCAAACACATAGCTAAAACCCATCCAGACCCCCTTGCTCTCTGTGGTGGGTGCCTACTTCATAAAAGCTAAGCTTACACAAACAACTGTAGACTAATCACAGGCTTTAATGAATGCAGGCAGGATATGCTGGGGTTTACATGGACAGGATCACCTTTCTGCCTTACAGCGCAAAATTGTTGTGATAGCAGCTCTGAAGCAGAAGGCTGTGCAGAGAGGTAGAGGAAAGCACTGGAGGCAACCCCCAGCGACTATGCTAAGGCTAAAGCAAACACTGTGCCATAGTCCCCATATGTCAACCATTTACGGTCATTCAGCCCATGCAGACTGGGGCCAGGGGGGTGGGGTGGGGTGGACTGTTGGCTATTTGGGGAACACGTTACAAAACATGTAACATTAATTATACTGACATGCTAAAAACAAAAGTTCTCACACTAATACAGTGTATTACTTAACTAATACAAATATTTCATTTGTACTATACGTTTTTAAGCAAATCAGTTGTCTGGATAACAGTATGGAAGGAAATTATACATAATAAAAGATCTCACATTAAAAGCATGTAACACAACAAGTGTGAATAGATTATTCAGGGCACTCACAGGCTTGAAGAAGATAACTGGCAGGAGAGAGACACTGGAGAAGAATATGGAATTTTCAACACTGAGGACACTGTGGTAGATGCAGATGAAAAGGGGCCTTAAACCAAAAGAATGAGTAAAATAAGTTTGGCTTACAAAATAACCATATAAAAGCTTTTGTTATTTGGGTCCACACACAATCTAGTCAGTGACTCTGTAGCTCCCTCTTGTGTCACACATGCACTTTGCCATTTCTTCCCTGCAAGCCTTTATTATTTTTGCTATATATTTCTGCCACAGTCTCTTTGCATATTTCAAATAGATCTGTCAACATGTTTTGATAAGCTACAGGATCTCAGTTACTAACAAAATAGTATGTTAATTTAATTTCCACTACTATAACTAACCAGAACATCGGTCTGTTCATAAAAGAAGACCCGAACCAGCACTACTAAAATGATTTAGGAAGAAATTTAAGAACATCTATAATATTATATGTACAGCCCATGTTCAACGTTACCTGGTTTGCAATTATTTGATGCCCGTGTGTCCCGGTTAGACTGAGATCCCACTCTGGTACTGTGGAGAAGTATAAATGCAGATTGCAAAACACAAATTGCTATATATGCTCTGGTACATTTTTCATATATTTCAACAAAATTCTGAACTTCAGTATTTATGTGATAAATTAATAACACTCCAAGTCAAAATCTCTCTTTTACGCATGAAAATGTTCCCTTTTGGTTTTATGATACAGGTGCATTGTATCAGTTAACCTATAATCAAAATTAACCCCTTTTTACCTTGTCAACCCCTTTTTACTTTAGTCTTGCTTGCTTGCCTGTAATTTTGATCAATGTGTGATCACTTTTGCCCATCTCCAACATGTCCTCTGAGTTGTGATTGCATCACAACCACAGGAAAACATTAAATTGACCAACAACTTCCAAGTTTCACCTACTCACACACACATGCCATGCTGGTCCAAAGATGGTTCCCTCTGAACAATGCCATTGGTATGGAAAGGACATTGCTATGATTTCTACTTCATGCTCACTTTAATTATTCTAAATACTGTAAACTTTGGAGAGAAATACCTTTGATGTCGAAGAGTTACTTCCAACTTTGATATGTAGGCTTTCTGCTCTGTAATTTTTCTGTACAAAGTAAAAATAAAAGACTTGCAGCTTGGAAGACTGATTTGTACTCCAACCTCATATTCCGGCTTCTCGCAAAACACTTACTTCGACATCTGTTGCATCTCTTGCTGCATTTTGGTAAAAGTTTCCTTCATTTTTTCATTCTATAAATGGAAAATTATTCTCAAAAATCTACTTTTTTATATAAAAGTAGAAGATAACGACAAACTGGAATTATCTGACTAATGAAAACATCTCTTGCCTTCTGCTGATAGTGGGTCAGTAATCTCCTCTGGTGTCTTGCCTGGAACTGCAAAACCTAAATATGTTTTTTTTAAACAGGATATATTAGGGCAGCAGAATGTGAAGATATGTTACTACACTTTCATATTTATACTTTTCTGAGCATTCTGTGGATCTCAGATGTAAAGAAGAGTCTTTAAAAATCAAAGATTGCAGGTTTAATTACAAAGACAGAAAAATTAAGCTTGTTTAACTGGAAGTAGTGTAGCACAGTGTGTGAAATACGGAGTAAAGGACAATAAATAAAATATGTTCTCATATTTTTTCTTGTATTTTCTGAATGTGTTGCTACTGTTCTCTTTTGACCATATCAGACATAAGAAAAAAAAAGAGTTATCATGATACAGTTTTGTCATTTTACATTTAGGATCAATTATTATGTCAGACTATCAGTGACTTTGGAAAGTGAGCATCACTACTGTAATTGTCACCTTGCTTATCTCTGAGAGGTATCTGGTCGCAGTGGTGTTGATGTCTGAGAAAAGTGCCTTGACCTCTGAGCTGCTCTGAAATAAGACATGAACAAACTTGCACATGTTGCGGACATACAAGCATGATAACTACTCGTAAACAGAAACCTCTGATGGTTCTTACTTTGTCGGAGAGTGGAGACAGATGACATTTAGCACTGCATATAAGACACTCGCCTTCTTTTCCTAAAAGTTATTGCGATCAGCAAACAAAGTATTATGAGGTCATTTGGTGACACTGTAAATCTCTGTAAAGCCACTAGATGGCTGAACATTCAAACCTTTGAGCTGAGATCATTTACCACAAGGTGGAAGGTTTTACGAGACAACAGATTTAAGTTCTATTACTTAGTACAGAAAACGTACTTCTGAACTTAAGTCCAGAGAGAGACAAATTCATTCCCTTATTCTGTACAATCTCAGTATCTGAACCGAGAACAAGGTATGATTATTCAAGTCAGAATGTGGTACTAATATATTAAATACAAAAACAAATATTTTGTCTGTGCAATATATCTTGCAAGGGGAAGTTCAGAGTAGAAAGTCACACTTGATATATTTAGACACCCAATGGTAAATACCGTACTCTGCAAATGTCTTTGGTAGCTATGAAAACTGTCCAGAAATATATTTTGGGTTTTTGGTTTGTAAAAACATTACATTTTTAAAACTACAAATAAACATTAATACAGGAAAAAAGTACCAAGAATGTCTTACGTGTGGATTTGTTATATTTCATTAACAGTGCCTGCTTTAAATTGAAGTAGTATTTATTAGCCTGCAAATGCATAGCAGAAAGGTTTTAAGTTTTGAAATATTCCAAGAAAAAGTTAAAATCAAAGTGAAACATTCAGCAACAATTTCTGGGTCACTAATTTACAAATTAAGTTAATTTGTTAAACGAACCATATAAGGAGCTTTTTAGTATCATTCCTTCCACTAAAGTTTGTATTCAGATTCTCAGATGGATCTAAGAGGCTTCTGAACAAATGTTTTTCTGAGTTGGAGTCAGTAAAACAAAAAGGGAACACAAAGAAACTGAAATGAATGTGAATATTTTACAGATTCTACGTTTAACACTATGTAATTGTTTATTTAATAGATAAACAAATGGCTGCTAGAATTAAGTTCAAGTATTAAACTATTACCTACAGAGTGACATCTGTGTCAGCACCGAACTACCTTAATCCCATCATTCAGCCTTATGTTCCTACTCGCTCCCTCTGCTCATCCAAGGAACATCATCAGGCTCTGCCATCACTACACACAAGGTAAACGCAGTCTAAACCCTTTTCTATTCTTGGTTACCTGCTGATGGACAAGAGCTGCAGAATCCCTTTCTAATTCCAAAAACCTCCTGTGCAGAGAGGATCAGCTCTCCTAATGCTATCTTCTTGCACTACTCTTACTTAAGATTTAAGCCCCAAGTACTCTCCTCTGGCTCCCATACTGCCCTGGGTGTTTCCTTGTATTGTGAGTTGCTTTGGATAAAAGCATCTGACAAATGAATCTAATGTGATGTAAACTGATCGTTTGAATACTAATTTTATATATGCTTCTTAAATGGCTTAAAATGTTATACAGTATTGTACCTATATGCAAATCTGACCTATAGTAAAATGACTGACTTTAGGTCTACTGCTATAAATTACCTTTTTGAAAGCACATGCTGCAGATTATATGACCACAGTTTGTCACAGCCAGCTGCCGTTCAGGTCCTGGAGACTTAAAGCACGAGTTACAGCAAACCCAATGGGACATATTCTGCATGGTTTAAGAAATTGTGTAATCCACAGTATTATATCAAGTCCAAAAACAGGCCAAATCATTGTGCTGAGTGACTGTGTTTATACACCATATGGACATAGTTATTGGGACACCTGACCAATAGTTGTTGCTGCAAAGATCCTCCGTCGCGGCTACAATTTCCACTCTTCTTGGGAGGCTTTCTGTATTATTTTGGAGTGTTTTGTGGGGAATTTGTGTCCATTCATTCTGTGGAGCATTTATGAGGGCACGCCGAAAAATCTCCATTCCAGTTCA
This sequence comes from Rhabdalestes septentrionalis, assembly GCA_037832545.1. Taxonomy (NCBI): domain Eukaryota; kingdom Metazoa; phylum Chordata; class Actinopteri; order Characiformes; family Alestidae; genus Rhabdalestes; species Rhabdalestes septentrionalis. Next base: position 7,880 of record JBBMFX010084436.1, read on the forward strand.
TCCCCAAGGTGTTGGACGAAAAATCCTGGCTCAAAATCTCCATTCCAGTTCATCCCCCAAGGTGTTGAATTGGGTTGATATCTGGGCTCTGTATGGGTCACTCAAGTTCTTCCAACCATGTTTTTATGGACCTTGTGCACTGGTTCACAGTAATGGTCGAATAGAAAAGGACTTTGCCCAAATTATTTCCATGAAGTTAGATGTATGGTGTTGTCCAAAATGTATCGGTATGCTGAAGCATTAAAGTTACCCCCCCTCACTGGAAATAAGGGCCTGGAAACCTGATGTGTCCCAATACTTTTGTCCTTATAGTATAGCTCACGGTCCAACCTTTATTTTAAGTAGGATACTGCATTCTTGAAAACAGATTTAAAAATAAATGTAACAACAGACTTCAAAGGCCTAACAAGATATCTAAATAACAGTTAACTCACCCACTTCGTCTAAAAAGCTCTACTGTAGTTGAGAGACACAGTTTGAAGGTTAGGTCTGATAACTAGCCTCCTCCTTAATATAGCCTGTTAGCTTTTCGCTAACGATTAATTGAAAAATCTAGTGAATATCAAAGCGAAAGTGTCTCAGAAATAACGTATAAATCTGTTTTGCTGTAGGGACAGTTCGTTTGCTTTAAATAGCTTTGGCAGATTTCCTCGAAGCATAAAAATGCGTTACAATATCGTTAGCACGCGTAGCTACCTAAATATTTAGAAACCGTGTGAACTGAGCTGGTCTTGGATTCGAAACTCTCCAGCAGCGTTAAAACTGAATCAAGGTCACCCTAAAACACATTTTCTGTACAGTAACGGTAAAAACACTTTATTTAGTCCGCATGGTAAATCATGGCTGCTCAGAAATGTAAATAATCTAAAAGACGCAGAGAAATGCTCAATTCCAGACAAACCTACCTAACTTGAATGGTTCACAGGAGTGGTGAATGGAACCAGATGTCTGAGGGTGAAAACATCTGTACATGCCCTCACAGAAAGGGTGTAATATATATATATTTTAAAAACACACACATATATATCACTGTTATATATAAAAAAATTACAGGATTTACAAGGTGTTTTGGATAGCAAATAAAGGGATATATGCCCATTGTAGGCACCCCCAAATTCTTATCTACACATTCGGATTTCTTAGAAAAAACTATTGATACATTATATTGACAAAAGTATTGGGCTAGGTTCCTTCTTCTCACTACTTCTTTCTTTTAGTGAAGGGTAAATTTAATGCTTCAGTATACTCAGGCTTTTTGGATGCCATGCATCCAACTTTGTGGACACAGTTTCCATTCCAGCATGGCGGTGCTCCAGTGCACAAAGCAAGCTCCATAAAGACATGGTTGTATGAGTTTGGTGAGGAAGAACTAGACTGGCCTGCACAGATCCCAAACTTCAAGCCATCTGTGTCCTTTGGAACAAACTGGAATGGAGATTGTGAGCCAGAATGAATGGGTGCAAATTCCCACAGAAACTCCAAAATCTTGTGGAAAGTCTTCCAAGAAGAGTGAAAGTTGTTTTAGCTGCAAAAGGGAACTAACTCCATATCTAGGTATTTGAATGCAGTGTCATTAAAGTATCTGTTGGTGAATGTTCAGGTGTCATAATACTTTTGTTCATATAGTGTATAGTTGTTTTGCATCCTAATGGAAATTGGCTAAACGGAACCATTAGAAACCACCTATTACAGTTACATTTAAGTTCAATTATAAATCAATCAAATGTCTCCAGAATCAGCCACAGGTCACATTTCATACAATCAGGATCTTTACATTGTGATATAAACCTACAGCATGTAGTTACAATTTATATATCATTAAAAACACTTTGAATCAACATCTATAAAGATTCTCTGTAACTGAGCATTTCACTCCATTTCAAACTCAAAATAATGTTGTTTACATCTTAGCAATTGAATTTTGCAAAGATAAAAAAAACCAACAGTGAAAGTCCACTAAACATTAAGTTGTTAAACCAACTTCTTTTCTATTAGAAAGTTTTTCATGCTTCTCATTTGCCAGAATCCAACGGCGAGGAGGATAGATGTCTGGATAATTGCCCACCACAAAACGTTTCCATTTGTTTCTTCACTCATCTGGCGAAAGGTTTCCTCACGCTCCTGAAAGTAACAGAACAATAAACAGTTACAAATTGCACTTAATATCCTGCAAATCAGGACAATTTTGGTAAATGTGGTCAGAATTACAATTATTTTTGTTTTTGAGGTCAATCAGTCCATTACTAAAAGGTTTCTCCATCCTCACCCGCTGGAAATCTTGCTGCTTGCTAATGTACTGAATCTGGTCAAGAAGGTGCTTCATTTTGTACTCCAGTGTCTTGAAGGTGTCTTTTGTCTTCTCAGCACTGGGGTCAATGACATGCTCTCCCATCTGGACATCTAGATGCACCTTCTGCACATGAGATGAAAACATTATTTCCTTAGAGAAACTTTCAGAAAATGTTTTTTTTTGTCAATGATGTGTGAATGCAAGGAGCCTCTTCGTAAAAGTTCTAGAAAGAAGTGTTCACTTGGTAAAGAACTTTTAGATTATTTAAACCCTTAAAAAAACATAATTTAGATTTTCATGATATTATCAATTCTTAATAACTTAAGACAGGATTTTCCATATTTAAATATTGAGATGTCCTGCTCTATTCAGTGCATATTTGAGTTCACACACACTTGAATAGATCACATTTAATGTTTAATCCAACAGAAGCCCTTAACTCACAAGCCTTTCATCTGCGAACACGGAAAATCTGGTAGAGTTTGATTTCACACATAGGAAATGCTGACCAGATGCATGAGATGTGAAGGTGAATTTTCCATATCTACCAAAACGTTTCATCAGCAGTACCTATGTGCAATAAAAGAAAGGCAATGTTTTTTTTTCTGGGTGCTGTCAGGAGTCCCAAATGAATATAAAAGGTAAACTACTGGTAATTAATGCAATAATTTCCAACCTCATTGTTCGGGTCTTTGACAGTGACAGTTAAACCAAGATGTGGAGAGTTTTCTGGTTTTTTTCTATCCCAGTGTTCCACAAAGAAATAACCTGAAGACAAGAAATCATACTTTTGATTTGCTGGTATCATGCTGTAAGTGTTCCACAGTGAATGTGAACAATTTTTTAGTGTTTCATTTACACATTGAGAAAATATTTTAACCATCTACCACAATGTCCTATAACTAAAATGCAGGAAGTCTAGGAGGCCACACAAGCAGTCATTGAAAATACAGCTTGTTTTACTTCACCTGTGACAAGAGTGTCCTCTGGAATCTCCTCTATGATGCACTTTTCCATCTGTTGCGCCAAATCAAAGTACATCGCCGAAGTCAAACTCACAAAGAATGCGATAGAGAGGTACGTCCAACTGGAACTCATTGTAGTGACCTTCAATATTTTTCAAATGTGAAAAGAACAGAAAACAGGAATGCTACGAAACGCATAAGATGGATATCTACATGAGTTGTGGGTCAAACCCGGTGTGTGAAATGTTCACCTGCACCTTGTGTGCGTTCCTCTGTGCTCAAACAGAGCTGTTGGAAAGAGAGTGATAAGACCAGAGCAAGTGCTCAACTGTGTTGATAAAGAAACCTAAATAGTTAACCTATTAGCGAGTTAGCATCGGGAATGCCCCTGCACAAAACACCGCAGGCAATTAGTCTGATTATACTTTGGTTTCAGTCATATATTTCAGGACTCAAAAATTATAAACCTTCATGACATTTACATGGTTGATAATTGGTTCCTCCTGTTTGTTTTCTTTAAGAGTGGGTGGTTCTTTGTGTAAATTACAAAAAGATGTGTAAAGGCCCAAGAAATAACTCTGTGTTCGCACAGAATATTGATGTGTTAGATGGTTATTTTAACTTTTGCTATGTTCTTCACACATCTAAA